>CM062809.1:1108012834-1108283997 GCA_031772625.1 Pinus tabuliformis | reverse complement strand
AAATCAGGCCGTACAGATTCCCTATGTCCAAAAAAGTGAAATTGAACGTATGGTTGCAGAAATGCTAGAGGCTGGTAAAATTCAACCGAGTCAAAGTTCTTTCTAAGCTCCAGTAGTATTGGTGCACAAGAAGGATGGATCATGGCGCATGTTTTCGGATTATAGGGGAGCTCAACAAGCTCACTATTAAAGATAAGTTCCCCATTCCTGTTATTGATGAATTACTGGATGAATTGCATGGATCAATTTACTTCACCAAGTTGGATCTTCGTTCGAGATATCATCAAATCAGAATGAAGATTGAAGACATTCCGAAAACGGGATTTAGAACTCATGAGGTCATTATGAATTTTTGGTCATGCCTTTTGGCCTTACCAATGCACCTTCAACATTTCAAGGTTGGATGAATTCAATTTTCAAACCATTCCTTAGAAAATGTGTGTTAGTATTGTTTGATGATATACTAATCTACAACAAGTCTTGGAAGGATCATGTTGAACATGTTGACAGAGTGCTACAACTATTGGGAGGAGAAACAATTATATGCAAAAAGATCCAAATGTTTCTTTGGAGTCCAGGAGGTGGAATATTTGGGTCATATTGTATCTCATGAAGGAGTTAAGTAGACCCTAGCAAAATTAAACCATCAAGGAATGGAAAATCCCCACATCCATAAAGCATCTGCGAAGATTTCTTGGGTTGACAGGGTATTATCGCAAGTTTGTTAAGAATTATAGGAGAATAGTAGCACCTCTAACAACATTATTGAAGAAAAATTCATTTTCATGGACTCCGAAGCAACAAAGGCCTTTGAACATCTTAAAGAGGCAATGTGCCACAAGCACCGGTCTTAGCTACACCGGACTTCACAAAAAACTTTTATTGTGGAATGTGATGCTTCAGGAAATGGAATTGGTGCTGTTCTAATGCAAGATGAAAGACCCATTGCTTTTGAAAGTCGTCCAATCAAGGGAAAGTTTTTAAGCAAGCTATTTATGAGAAGGAAATGTTGGTAATACTCCATGCACTTAAGAATGGTGACCCTACAAATGGAAGACACTTCAAGGTAAAACGGATCATGATAGCCTTAAATACTTTTTAGAACAAAGAAATCCTCTGAAGAGCAACAAATTGGGTCAAAAAGATGTTGGGTTATGACTTTGAAATCATCTACAGAAAAGGGAAGCAAAATGTGGTGGCAGATGCACTCTCAAGAAAGGATGAGGATGTGGAAGCATTGTTGTGTGCCATTTCTATTATCCAACCAGATTGGATAAACGAAGCAAGGGAGGAATGGAAGAATGACGAAGAAGTGTGGGCACTTATTCGAAAGCTACAACAAGATTCCAGTACTTCTAATACATTTAGCCTGCAAAATGATTCGTTATGGTACAAAGATCGCTTATACCTCTGTAAGAATTCCCAGCTAAAACAAAAGATTCTTATGGAATTGCACACTTCTCCCTTAGGAGGACTCAGGATTTTTAAAATTACCACAGGGTTAAGAAGGAATTTTTTTGGGATGGCCTTAAATCAGATATTCAAAAGTTTGTGGCGGAATGTTTGGTTTTCCAGCAAAATAAAGTTGAAACAATTAAGACATCGGGTCTATTACAACCTTTATCCATTCCAAGCCAACGTTGGGAGGAGGTTTCAATGGATTTTATCACAGGTTTACCCAAGTCTGAGGGAAAGAGTGTCATCATGGTGGTAGTTGACAAACTTACCAAGTATGCACACTTTTCTGCATTATCACATCCATTTAAAGCCAGTACAGTTTCTACTGCATTTATGGAAACTGTTCAAAAGCTACATTGAAACCAAAAGATTATTGTAAGTGACAGAGATCCCATTTTCACTGGAAATTTTTGGACAGAATTATTTTCTTGTCTTGGTACTCAGTTAGCTCATAGCTCATCTTATCATCCTCAATCTGATGGGAAAACTGAGATAGTAAACAAATGTTTGGAAGGATATCTTCATTGCTTTGTATCTGATAAACAGACACAATGGGTCAAATGGTTGCCTCTGGCTGAATGGTGGTATAACACTTCCTTCCATACAGCAACAAAAATGACCCCATTTATGGAACTTTATGGGTATCAACCACCATCCATCACATCATATTTAAGAGAAAATTCTAAGGTTCAGGCAGTGGAACATCACATCGAACATCAACAACAAGTCCTCCAACTCTTAAAGGATAACCTCGTGTTGGCACAAAATAGAATGAAACAACAGGCAGATCAATATTGCAGTGAAAGAAGTTTTGATGTAGGTGATTGGGTATTCCTACGGCTACAACCATATAAGCAAATGTCCCTAAAGCAAGCTAAGAAGGATAATAAATTATCACCAAAGTATTATGGTCCGTACAAGGTGTTGCAAAAGATTGGTACTATGGCATACAAATTGGAGCTTCCTGCAGCTTCTCGATTGCACCCAGTTTTCCATGTTTCATGTTTAAAGAAGGTTATAGGTGACAAGCTCCCAATTCAAACAATATTGCCAGAACTTGACGAGGAAGGAAAAATTATATTGGAACCGAAAGCAGTCATAGAAACAAGAACTGCACAGCTACGAAATCGATCAATTTCAGAGTATCTTATCAAGTGGAAGAACTTATCCGTTGAAGATTCCACATGGGAGGATGAGAATTTTATGCAGAAGTATCCAGAACTACTCAAGCGTTGAGGACAACACTTTTTTGAAGGAGAGGGGCATGTTGGGTCCCTATAATACTAGTGATTACCCCATTACTATTGTAGTTATACCCTTTATTTATATTGTTGTGCCCCTATTACCCCCATATTGTTATTTCTGTGCCCCATAGAATCCCTCTATTGTTATTTTTGTGGCTTTATATTATTATTGTTAGGTCGGCTGGATTATATTGTGACTCCTTAGACTCCTATATAGAAAGGAGGTTTTGTCATTTGTATCATCCAAGAATTGTTCATTTATGTAATGTAAAGGAGGTTGCCCCCTCGAAGGGGCTGAATTCTAAGGCGTTGATCTATCTTTTCTATCTTTTCTTGAGCTGCTTTTATAACAACATATTTGGCATGAATCTCATAATCTGTATTTTTGTAATATGTCGATGACCTAAGATGCTGTATTGTGGGTTGCAAAAAGTTCATCTGCATTTTTCTTGTCTTATAATCAAATGCAGAAAGTAATATGTTATGGCTACCGGGAGACTACTTCAACTACTATGAATATATTTCAACTTTTATTTCTTCATTTATTTCCTTAATATCTTTGTATCTCTCTTTGATGTTTATTTCTCTGTCCATTGGTTTACTTGAAGAAGGGACTTCAACAGCATGCTGCTTCTCGATGATCTGAGCACTAGAAGTTGAAGGATGATGAGTTTCCTTTGAAACTAGTGGAAGTGCATTTTCTTTAATTACAGTGTCTATTTCAATGATCTCAATTGTATCAATTACTTCTTCTTGCTCATTTACTGGGTTCAACGTTGTTCTTTTCTATACATCATTTCAAATTTGTTAATTGTTATATCTTTGTTTGAGCAAGAACCTTCTTCTCTAGTCCTTTTTGCATTTCTGTCCTGTAGGGTTGGAGTATGTAGAATGGAACTAGTATCCACCTGCTCCTCCATATCTAGTAAGGTGTTTTCCAACCACTCTGACTGGTTGGCATATCTTTCAATCTCTAGCTTGGACTCATGCATAAAAGGGCTCAATTTAAAATTGAGTCTCAGTTTGTTTATGACACCCAAAGGATCATACTGTCATTTGAAACTATCACTAAACTTCATTTCTTGTAAACATCTTTTTGCTTCCTCTCCAACATCCCTATTATTGCAGATAAAAGGACCAAGCTGGTTCTTAATTTTAAACTATGTTTTCTTGTTAGCTGATAGAAAATTAACATCATATGAATTTATGATCTGCTTGATATATTCTAGTGTAAATATCCTCATGGGGAGATATTTGGGCAGCTTATATGGAGTGAGTTGACATCCATACACCCTAATTTCAATGTAGTTCTGGTATAAATACCAGTCTCCTATTCTACTGTGTTTTGACAACTGTAAAACTTTATTTATTTCATCACTGACCCTGAGTTGATTGCTACTACTTAGCATGTTAACGACTAGGTGAACAAATGAATCAATGAAATCCTTGTAGCTGAAATCAGTGGAATATTTTTAGATTAAGGACGTCCAAAAGATAACAGATCTAGGATTGCCCTTAGTGTCCACTTTTTGGATGTTAACTGTAAACCTTTCTTATTGGAAATATAGAAACATATGGAACAATACTGAAGAGTGTTTGAATACTCTTTCATCTGGCAATCTAATCAATTGATCATGGATTCTATTTTTTAAGAATTTGGCAAAATTGAAAACTGTAGCTAGAGGATTTCCTGGAAAAAAATAGAAAGGAAACCAATTATAGGTTCATCTACACATCCATCAGTGGTATATCCTAGAATACAGGACAACATGGTTACAATATGTTTGGTTCTCTCAGAGAAAATGGTGGCAGAATATGCAAGGTTGTCTGTAGGAACTTGAGCTTTTTCTAGGAGGAAAGTATGAAAATTTTGAGATCTCTTGGAAAGGTCCATCTTTAGGTACAGATAAATTAGTGTTTCAATAGAAAATGGGGCTTCATTAGGCTTTTGCTGGATCTGCAATGTTTCATTTATTAATCTTGTAGTGACTGTGAACAAAATTTGCTGGTTAGGAGAGACTATGGCTCTTTGACTTGGGGAATAACAGAGTTGGCATAGGTGGATGATTTCAGGGAACTGGTATACCTGTGGGAACAATTATTTGGGTAAATTTGACTCCCATAGCTGAATATCATCATTCTGGTTGAGGAATTTATCTTTGCTCGAGCAGTGGAGTTTTAAAAGATTGTTAGGGGAGGCTGTGTCTTTGATCTGGAAATCTCTATTGGCCAATGGCAGGTGGTCAATATACAGGTGAGGAGTTTGCAAGGGTTTTGCATTCAGAATTCTTTGGGAAGCCATAGATTTGTTTGTTTGATTCAATTTATTACTATCTGTCTTAAGAAGTAGTCTTAGGACCTCTGAATAGTGTGAAAAGATGAATACAATCTGCAAAAAGGGTTTTGGATGCAACAGTGGATTTATTTAGGTCGGCAAGGCTTTTAAATTGGTTCAATTGATTAACCTATTAGAAATGTTGTGCAAAGCTTAAGTACAGGCCTTGGGCACTTCAGGAATACCTGGAAAATGAAGCTCTGGTATACAAAAGGGTTCTCTAGGGACAACGAAGGCTTTATGAAGCTTCAATGGTCTTTATACTGCTTCAAATCAGAGTCGGTAGCGTCTTCTGATAGCAAAAGTTTGAACTTTGGTCATAAATGGCTTAAAATAGTTCAACAGATATTATGGAATTTTAGAATAGGTAAGAGAGGTCCTTTTCTGCAATCCTTAACATAATAATATTGAAAAAGATTAGAAAGGGCGGATCCTTTCATTTTTAACCAACAATGGTTAATCTTTGGGCACAGGGTTAAATTTAAATAGTAGGGCGGTTTCATCTGACGCGAGGAGGCAGTAAGGTGGTTTATCGCATGCTCAAAAGTGTTATGGTGGTATTATTTTGGAGGATGTGATATAACATGGGGCTGCCACGTAGCAAAAAGGTGGGCAAGGAAAACAACTTATCTTGTGTGCTTTTGTGATGTTAAAAGTCAGACGTCGGAGCGTGCGATATGGAATGCAGACCGTTAGATCTGGAGGTGGGTGATCAGAGGGTTATCAGGTAGCAGAGTTGTGAGGGATGAGTCAGGGTGTGGGGTTGGTTTTAATTAAAATGTAAGGTAGTTAATTAGAAAATATATAGAGGATTTAATATATGTGATGAGGGTTAATAAAATGTGGGACCAGGAGGATATCTCAGCAGGGGTTTAATAAAATAAATTATAGTTTATCAAATGAAAATGGGGGTTAATGAAATGGTATGCAGGAAAAAATATCTAGGGATATGAGTCAAAACGGTATCAAGGATGGTTTTTCAATGAAGCTCGATACATTTTAATTATTTAAATTTAGGATAAGGGGATTTTAGTGGGTTTTAAAGGAAATATGTAGGGCAAGGTGTAAAATAAAGCGAAAAAGGGTTATTTTACAAGGGAAAATGAGATGAAATAAGGGAAAAGGTAAAATGAAGGGGAAGGGATAATTTTTACAAGGGGTAAATGAGTTTGGAAGGACGTTAGTAATATGAAATAAACCTATTGATGCTTTCCATGCCTTGTGAAAACTTCTTCTGCCTACCCATCATTTACCCTAACATTTTTCTTCATTTACTAGGTGCATTTGAGCTTGCTAACCCTTTATTTCTTTTCCTTTTGTAAGCAACTATCTAATTCTAACCTTATGACTTTATAATGGCTCATATTAAACTATTGAGCTCACTATTGTTCTCTACCTAACTACTGATCTGCAAAGATTAAACAGTTTGGCTAGATGTTTATTCTCTATCTATTAGGATGAAAGTTAAAGCATGAATGAATCAAGATTAAACTATTTGACCATCATGGATTGTGGCATTTTTGACAAGCTACACACAATCTTATTTTGCAAAGTAAAAAGTAGTGGCATTTTAATTTGCATCAATTTCAGAATCTATTTTTTATCTCTTTCTGGTGGGATTTATACTCTTTTTTTATCTTTATTTATTAGTCCTTTGATTTTTCTTTTATTTTTAATATGGGAAAACATTTTGTAGGAAGAAAAAGTATGTACAATATTGCAAGACTAATCATAGTCAATTCAAAGTTATGAATCCTATTATTATAGGACACTAACACATTCAAGAACACATTTTAAACAACAAAAAATCACTATCTTACCAAAAAATTTCAACCAAAAAAACCAAAATATAAAAAAGTTAGATTTCCTTTTTCATTAATAGTTCATAAAAGGTAGGTTTTCACTATTATTAAATTCCTCTATATTTTAAATCAATAACCTATTTTTATTTAAAAAAAAAAAAAAACAAACAAACAAACAAACAAACAAACAAACTCTAAATCAAACAAACAAATAGCTACCAATATAATTATCCTAAAAATTTTACATAAAATGTTTAGAAATTATAGCATCAATTTTACATTAGGTAACTCAAATATAGTTATTTTAATATCAAATATATAATTACATAAAAAATAGTTATAGAATTTAATTTAAACCTCTAGTGATTTAAATGAAATTGAAAAATTAAATGTGAATAAGGACCCTAACGTTTTTGCACTAAATGACAATTGCACGAAGAAATCACATAAGTGTATAAGCCCAAATGATAAACTGCATTAAGAAATCACAAAATTGTATGAGCATTAATTAAAGAATTGCATCATTTTTATGTCGGTGAGTTAACGATCCACAAAACTTACATCGAGATTAATGAAATTAACATGCATATATTGTAGGGCACAAAGGAAAAACTATTACTTATGCTAAAATTATGAGTTGTCTTTAGTGTGATTTTTTAGAAGTTTTTCGGATGCCTTTTTCGAGTCTAATTTCTCTAAAATCCAACAGGAATTTATTGAAATCACAAGTTTGATGGGTAATCCCTGCACAATCCAAGTGCCCTACAAGTTTTTGAGGGTGATGAATCCATATATACAGTCAAAAAACCATTTTAAATAACACAAATCAAGATTTCACCTCAAATTTTTCTACCAGATTCTAGCACCAGAAAATCCAAAAAGTCGCACCAAAGGCAACTTCCTAAAATTATTTATTTATTTTTAAATTTTATTTAAAGTAGATTGAGTTTAGGTTGAGGTCAGTTTGTTTATGAGTTGGAAGAAGACTAATCTAATCATGATGGGATGTTTACCACCATGATTGTACAAGACCTAGTCAAGCCTAGACACCCTTTGGTAAGTTTAATTCCCTTAAAGTAGCTTCCACTTCTCAACCCATGCCCATGGAGTTTGAGCCCGTAACCTTGTTGTTCAATAATAAAAATTCCCTTAATCCTCATTGTAACATAGTTCATAGGCATGTAGCCACCACATCTTTTCTCAAAGATAAGTTACCAATGTCCAAGCTAGTTTATTTCCATTTATGTATGTAAGCAAATTTTAGTTCTTTGATATAAATGAAATCAAGTTTTATTTCTGTTGCATTTCTATGTTTATGTCTATATTTTTTTTTCATTCCTACATAAGTCTGGATCACATCTGGGCATGGGCATGGCCACTCGTCCCATCATACTCTTCTTTTGATTTGTTTCCTCCATGAGGGATTTGAACATCCATTCTCTGGCTATCATTCCTATCGTTGATGCCACCTATGATGCCATTACATTCAAAGGCATGCTTCTTCTTCTGTGCTTCTTCACCTCTCGAACCCCAAATGTAAATGCTTCCTGTTTGTTCATAAGAAATCATCGAATGCAATAATAATAACGCAGTTAGTCGTTCCAAACTTATATTGCAACTAATCAAAGAGAGAAATTCTTTGATATTTTGGGAACATGATCTTTTACAAATTGTTTATTAAGAGATAGTTGTCGTGCAACTTCTCTAGTCAAAGACGTGGGTGTGTGCGTCAAATTTCTTTTCATCCATGATCTTCATGAGTTAAAAATATATACAAATGTTGAAATAAATAACACCACTCACTCATTTTAAGGGTTTTTTCCTCTCAAGATTCACCAAACAATATGAAGGTTTTTTTAGTTGTTTCCACAAAATTAATCTGGTTCATGCTACACAAGTAAGGTATCTTTATCCACAATTAACAGAATAGAGTGGGGACTACAAGTTAAGTAACATGTCTCTACTTTTTTCTCCACTTATTGTTTAAGATTTTCTTTATTGCACCGGGAGGCGCTCTACAACCCAATATGGGGTAGATGTCAAGCATAAATGTTTAACATTTAACATGTTTAACATTTAACAAGTTTAACATTTAACAAATTTAATCTAATGTGAATGTTGACCCTAATTAAAAATTGATATCAAGTTAGATATATAGGAGTAAATCATTAGGGGATTTTTGAGGTCTAAAATGAGCCTAAAATATTAGTGGAAATAATAAAATAAGATTAGATGACATCATCAAATTTTAGAGAGAAAAAAGAAAAATCTATTTTTTCAACTCGTATTTTCAACTTATATCCCTATGGGTTTACTCAAATTTCGAGCGGAAACACTCGTTGAATGCATAATTTGTTTCCTCATTCAAGGAGTACCCATGTTTCATAATTTCGATGGACCTTGCTACACGAAAAGTGAGAAATACATGAAAAGAGTGGTTGCAATCACGTTTTTTAATGTATTTCACATTTTTCATGTAGCAGGGTCCATCAAAAGTATGCAACATGTGTACTCCTCAGATGAGAAATCAAACTATGCATACAACGAGTGTTTCCACTCGAAATTTGAGTAAAACCATAGGAAGATAAGTTGAAAATACGAGTTGAAAAAAGTAGTTTTATTATTTTATTATTTTTTAATCTTTTTACTTTTTTACTCCAAAAGTGGTGAATCATCCCCCATGGCTGACATCATCATCTTGAATCCTATTGGTTCTTATAAAGTTTATTTTGGTTGTACATTTTCCTTAGGAGGCCCATTTTAGACCTAAAAATTCCCCTAATGGTTTAACATTTAACATTTATATGTGGGCTCAATTAAAAAATGATAAAAGGTTAATAGTAATATAATGCTAAGTATGGTGGAGATGTTGTAGTGTAAACATTTAAATCTTGGTTAAATTAATAATAAATAGTTAAAAGTAATACAAATAATAAAATTCAATTTGTTATACTATAGCTTTGTTTTGAAGGTAAACTTAGCCCCTCCAAGTCAAGTTAAAAAATATTTTGTAGGAAAAATTGTAGAGATAATTATAAGTTACATTGGTCAATGCTAAATTAATAATGGTTGATAGACAAATCATCCTATAGTCTTGCTTTGGTAGTAACTAATAAATTGAGATGTGAAGTGGATAAGTAAATTTCTTTCTCAAGCAGAAAAACTTGCATAAATTTTGGTGGGTAGTAAAAGTCTACACATTTACAATTTTACTTCTACATAAGTGTTAAAGAAAACATAAATAATGGTGGGAAGTAACTCCTGTAAATATATTTCTTTACATCTGATTTGGATCCATTTTTTGTGCAAGGACTTCTTAATTGATGGTAGATATGTTATTTACTTGAGTATAAGTTATTTTCAAGTATTTTATTTTTGGACAGTTTTCCTGCAAAGCTTAAGAATAAAAAATCACTACACAAATATATAAAAATCATGCATGAATATTGCAACCATATCCATAAATTATGACATAAATGTTTATTTTTCAAAGTTAAACATTATAATTTGCATTGGTCAATGCTAAAATAATAGCGATCAATAGAAAAAATGATTGTTAGAGTCTTGCCTTGGGAGGGACTAATAATGATTCCATAACTATATTTAAATTTAATTAATAAGCACATAAAAAATTAATACTTACAATAAAATTACGATATAACAAGTTTCTTGAACATGGATATCCACCCCCACTTTACCATGGATATTATTAACTTGTAAATAGTTTTTGTTACAATACCATGGGTCAATTTCATGGCTCATCAATATCACGTGCCAAAAAACTTAACTCATTTCACAATAAAAAAAATTAAAATATTTTAGACATTACATATAGAATTTATTACATATAGTGAAAATTATCCATCATATAGACGGAGGGAGGGAGAGAAATGGAAAATGAGAGAGTGAGGGAGATAATGATAGAACTGGAGGATAAAGAAAGAGAGAGAGAGAGAGTGATGGGTAGCGGAAGTTAAAATTGTAAACTAGGGCCAAATTCCACTTTGGACAACTCATTTTATGTAGATGATGATTACATTGAATTTCTCTTTTGGAGTGGACTAAAATCAACCCTAAGATCATCGAATTTGGACAAGGGAAAGTGTATTTTTGAATTATAAACCCACATATGCATATTTGATTAAGTCAACCCTGAAGAAAATTGGACACCCTTGGAAAGTTCCAAATACAAGCGACCTAAACCTCATTTGGACATCATCATGAGACATTCTTCTACTCTCTTTCTTTTTTTTGGCTCACACAAGTCTGGGGAAAATACTTGGAGGAATGGGGTAGAAAGAAGGTGAAATCGCAGGGTCTGAAGCTCACATCTATGTTTTAGGGTTTTAGGTCTTAGTCATAGGCACAACATAGAGAAATATCGACTACACTTGCTTGTTAGTTGACTCATCTGTGTGACTGAAGAATTTCAGTTGCTTGCACAACATGTCCTCCGTGCAACTAGAAGTTAGGTTTTGTTTTATTTTACTTATAAAAAGTTTTCTCTCATTGACCGCAATGTTCAACAATTGATCGTAGACAATGAACTTTCATTACAGGCTTTAGGATCATGTTTTTGTGTATGAGCATGATTAGGTTCATCTCATGGACATTGTTTTGTTTATTTTTGTTGGATAGTTGTATGGATGAAGATATGGACCATTTACTCTTTTTTGTTGAATCATTCAATGAAAATATAATACGAAGAATAATTTGAAAGGGTTTTCCCCATAGTGGGTTTTTCCCTGGTCTATGACCAATCTTGGTGTCTCTATGTGTGAATTCTTTTCTTCTACTGTTCATTTATGTTATGTTGCATCGATGATGATGATATTTTTCTTTCTACATGGTTTCATATGTTGCTAAATAATAATGTAAATATGAACAATGTTATAATTTTATGAGGTGAATTTAATGTGTAAATGAAGAAATGCAATTATCAAAGCAAAGAAAAATATATCCCTAAGAAAAAATTAACATGGTTACAGAGTTGGGCTCAAGAAAAGTCATGGAGATCACCCATATGATGACACCATTGATTGATGCAAGAGAGGATGGTGGAGACCTAAAAGAATACTAGGGTTTGAAGGTAACCCTAGGAAATTTGTGTATTAGGGTTTGATGGATATTATGAGGTAAGGGTTTGAGAGAAACTCTGGCTTATGGAAAATATATGAGATATGAAATCTATCAAACCTAGCATGATCGATGGGAAAATGTTCAAGCAATTGTGTCAGATTTAGTAAAGCCCTAGATGGGATGGTCTCTAGTAGGCCTTGTTGCTGATAAAGTTGGTTAAAATAGTGAAGGCAACATTTTCATATGGACAATGGACAATGATGGCTGGTGAAGGCTAGTCCAAGAGGGAGATGATCAACTCTCATTGAAGATAAGTACTTTTTTATTTATGATACTTCATTATGTCTTTAATTTTGTTTAGAACTATGGATCTGATTATTTTTATTATTATTATTTATACTTCATGCATGTATATTTGAGTATTTGGATGCTTTTAATCTCTTGATAGTTTTGATAAGTGAATCCTTCTTGACGATCATGCCTACTACAGGAAACGAATAAATCGCACGAGAAAAGGTAAAAAGGCACTTGATGAAAATGTGACAAAGTGCTACAAGCTACCTATGTAAAATAAGAAGGTTCACAGGTATTTGAATACTACAAGGTATGGATGGTATATTGTTTCAATGTTACGTTTCAGTTGTAATATTGGATGGCAAGGTATGATGAGAATGTCTCCTTCATAAATGGCTCATGCATATGAAAGTGATTTGGATTCTTGTTTCTTAGGATGAAATGGTACACTTTGTATTGAACAAGTATCTTACTTCTTAGACATGATGAATTTCATTATTCTATAAAGCTACTTAATATTGATATTTTCTATATTGGTATACTTGATGTTTGGCTAACGCCTATCATTTTGTATATCGTGATCCCATAAAGAAGGATAACACCTTGATTCTAATGGATGGTAGCTTGATACTATTGATAATGATTGTGAAAAGCATGGTAGAATGATGATATAATTGTAACAATTAGATTTATATTCAAGATCTTTTATTGACCATGGTTAAGTTTTGATGTGCTTAGTAATTATGGCACATGGTAAAACTGAATTCCCTGACTTGATGG
This sequence comes from Pinus tabuliformis, assembly GCA_031772625.1. Taxonomy (NCBI): domain Eukaryota; kingdom Viridiplantae; phylum Streptophyta; class Pinopsida; order Pinales; family Pinaceae; genus Pinus; species Pinus tabuliformis. The sequence goes on along the minus strand of CM062809.1, from coordinate 1,108,271,005 downwards.
ATTGAGTTATGTGACAAAGAAGTAATGTTGTGATCATGATTCTTGAAGTATAACCCTTGATGAAATATTGGTGTCATGATGTAATGGTGTAGTAGATGATGTTAACGTATATGACCACGATAAATATGTGATATAGTATGAATTTATGATCTAATAGATCTGCAGATGCATGACAGTATTATAGATGGGTTGATGACTTGAATGAATATTACTGAAGTGGCTTCCCATTCATAGGGAGGATCTCTCCATAAGGTCCTTACTCCTATTATCATTTGCATTATATGTATAGAATATTCCTTATTTTTTAAGTAAGATTTATAGACATGAATAGATAAATATATGATATTGTTCGTCTGCAACAAAAGTTATGGTCTAAGAAGAAAGAGTTTTCCTTAATTTAAGCCTCAGCTACACGGAAGAAAGCCTAAGGGTACGACTGTAGCCTGTCAACCGCATGGAAGAAGGCATATAGATATAGTTATGCCTGTAAAACACAAAAGTGAAGTTGTTTGTAAGATTACTACACACTAATTTCGATTATGATGCACCTCTCACTAAAATCTTAAATGCAAATACCCCAAATTTATAAAAAAAATTGACCCAATAAGAAAACAAAAAAAAAACCAACAATATCCAAAGAAGAGGCCAAAGAAATCCCCAAGCTAGAATGCAAATCACTCCAAAATCATGTCAACTAGCAAGTCAATGCCAAAAAGAAAAACCAAAACACTCAAGCAATCAAACAAGAAATCCAAAATGAAAAAGGAAGGCAATGTAAACAAGATATGGTTGTAGCACAATGGCTTAACTAAGGCCAATGTTCTACAAAGTTAAAAACTAGACCCTAGAGGGAGGAAGGCCTAATTAAGATCAATCGAGAGTGATATAAAGTAATTAAAACAAACTCAAATGAAATTTTCTAGATGACAACTACAAAACCAATCACAACACCACCAATTTTGACAAAAACAAACAATAAAGAGAAAATATCACCTGAAAGCAAGAAAAATTACCACACAAAGGTAACAAGAAAACAAAAATGAGATATGAAAGAGATCTAGATAGTCACCAAAATCATCCAAACAAATATTAATATGAGATCTAAAAATGAGAACTCTAGCTCTTAACCAAAGCACACAACAAATCCTCAAGAAAACCTTGAAGAACACAAGAAATGGAATAACCCAAAAAAAACAATAATAAATGGCTATTATCTAATAGAAATCAACAACTAACAGTAACAAAAACCAATAGATCCAATAGATCCCCAATATATGAGCAAAAACCAAGAAGATTAACGCCCCAAATAAGACAAAAACCTTCTCCCTATAAAGGAAATAAAATATAAGGAAATCACGCAACATAAAATGGATATCAACCATATATAACCAGTAAACAAAGAGCTCAGACAGATCAAGGAGAAAGACAAAAAATTTTGAGGACCAAAATAATTTTTTCAAGGCTAGAAGCCCAGTCACACACACAATTCGGGCTAAATTCGACTGGTGCTCTGTTGTAAACTGCAAGGGAGCGACTAGGATCCTCCAATCACGTAGATGACTCCCTATGTGAGTTATTGGGGAGAAAACTAATCATTCCTAAAAAACCCATTCACAGGCCAAGAAAAGATCCAAATATTCAAACAAAAAAACCTTGAAAAATAGCCACAAAGAGTCAAAAAAATTGGAGGAAGCTCAAAAAAGTGGAATAAATGAGAAATCACCAAATATCCAAGGCAAAGTGGACACAAAGCAAGAATTCTCTTATTGAAATCATCACTTTAGTTGCATCAAAATTTGCATGCAAGGAGTTATTTCTCTGTGATCTCATGCCCGAATAAGATCACTAGACAAAAAAAAAATGAAAATAAACAATAGATCTATAATGGAATTCCAATGCAATGTTCAATTATGAAACAATCAAACATTCCTAGATTCTATAAGGGAAAATGTGTGCACCTATCCTCCTCGCAAGTTGGGGAAGAAGTTTGGGTCCGATGGAGACTCATGTGCTCCATTCGAGAAATCTACCTCATCCACAATTGATCTCAATACCTACACACATAAAAATACATAGACGACAAGTGACCTTCCTCGGAAGATTGTTAGATCAAAGCATCATAAAAAAACTATGAAGAATTACTTAATACACATGAATACAAGGAATGAACATGTATTTCTATTGATCATAAATCAAAATCATATTACAACATTACACCTTTGCTTGAAAGCTTCCTCTCCATGATATGGTAGGGTCTCCCCTCTATGATAAGAAAATGAGCATGAAGAGAAATAACCCAAGAAACAAGAACCTCAGAAGCTCTCTCTCTAGCAAAAAAATGGTAGCATAAACTCAAGATATGTAACTCTCCCAGAATCTGGTTCTCCAAAACCTACCCTCACGCTCTCAAATGGTCTAGTATAAATAAGAAAAAGAGACGTACCAAGGGGATGAATTTAGATGATCAATATGATGAGAAGTCATGGAAGTTTCTCAATGATAAGTCCTGACCATCTCGAATAAGTGACGAGTCGAACTAATCCCCTAGGGACCAAGAAACTCTAGAAGACATATCTACTCGCAAGCATAGAAAAGACTAAAAAAGGCCATAGCCACTCACAAGAGGAAGGCCTTGGAGTGACTAAGAGGCTCCAGTTGCTCTCATAGACCTCCATTCTTGTGACTGGGAATTATGGCTAGAAAACAAAGGTCTAAGTCCTGGAAAAATTTAAATATCCATGAGGATTAAGGAACACGAACCCTAGGGGGTAAAATAGGTTAATAACAATGGTCACCATAACTAAACCATTATTACTCTAATGTCATTGAGATTTTTTCATTGATGTCAAAGTAAAGGCCATCCAAATATGGTCAATTTTAGATGGTTGACCAAGGTATCATTGGCTTGAGTGTCCTTCAATAGTTTTCAAAGAAATGCCTAATTATACTACGAAAGGTCAATTAGTCCTTCAGAAACTATGAAAGCAATGCCTACTTAGAAAGTATGAATTGCACATGACCTTGGAAGATCTTTATATGGTGATATCATTAAAATTATGAAGGGAAAATATTATTGTGAAGATAACTCTAGGTAAAAGGTAGATTGGTCTAGGATTATTTCCAAAAAATAACAAAGTAGGACTGAGATGCATGCCCTAACACCAAGTATGAACACGAAGTTTATGGATATGATACATATATTGTAGATTACTCTTCAAACCTCTGCACTCATTGTTGAACATATTCATAGATTTTTTGTGCAAAACTGAGAGACCCTAACCTCTTTGGCACAAATATGAATGGACATAAATTAGTAATGGACATGTTCTAGCCAAAATGTACTATGTTGAATGCAAAACATAAATGTTAAACAATATAAAGGAAATACCCATAATAAAATGTAACATGAACACAAAATGATGTTAAAAGTTACATATTTCCATAACAAGTCCTCTCCAACAAAAAGTAATGTATGTTCAACCACATGGAATATTGACGAAAGCTAAAGATTATGAATTACTTATTAGTAAACATTTTGGGAGAACCATGCTGGATTGTCCAAATTTTGTTGCAACATAGACTCTATTTGCATAAGTCCAAATCATCTTCATTATCGCTAATCTGAGGAAGTTATTCTAAAGTTAAAACCCAAGTGTTTGTGGCACCTTTTGATCCAGTATAAGGATATTTTATTATCTATTTTATCCCTCCTTGAATTCAAATTTTGACCTTCCTCTTGAGGCACTTTTTGCAGGTTTCTTAAGGACATAATTCTAGTCCTATCTAGGGCTATTCTAAGAAACCTTTGGAACTCTTTCACTAAGGCCCAATTTAGACAACATGAGGCCCAATTTCAGACATATGGTTAAAGCTTGACTAAAATTATGGGAGAAAAAATTGTACTTTGGACCAAAACTCAGACTGTGGAGTAGAACTCAACCTTTGATAGGTACAAATCTAAAACAGTGGAAGGTGCAAATCCTTGGTTCAATTTCAGCCTATAATGAGGAGTATAATTTGGGTTTATTGAAGTAGTTTTGTAAGAATATTGAAGTAGTCTTGTTGAAGAATTATTTATTTTTGAAGTAGTGTTTTGGGAGACCTTGTGGAACACCCCTAGAATCCTTCCTTGAGCAATCCTTGGAGTAGCCTTAGATCAATCTTTAGAGTACTTATTGAATAAATTTTTGGTGTAGCTATAGGAGATCTGGAGCAACATTTTGAACACATATAGAGGTAGTTTTTGTAGCAGCCTTGAAGCCACCTTGAAGCATATTTGGTGTTCTCCTTGGAACACATTTGAAGAGTATTAGACTAGAATTTTGGAGCTGAGTTGAAAAACCCTTGATAAAATCTTTGACCAGACCTTGAAGTGTGAAGAAGTGCCTTTTGGAGTAGATGTTAGGCTAGGTTGGTGCTTGGATTAGATTGAGAGGATTGGTGTTCAAATATAGACCAGGTTGGTGCCTATATTTGTCTAGGAGGGTTGGTGTCCTCAAATAGATTAGGTTGGTGCCTAGATTTTCTTGAAATGATTGGTATCCTTGTACAAGGTTGGTGCCTTGAATATTTGAAAAGGTTGGATCCACATTTTTGTAAAAAGAGTATTGGAGTCCCCACTATTGTTTTCAATAATAATATTATTGTTTTCTAGTATATCTTGTGCTTCCCATTGTCAAGTATTTTAACTAGCTTAATATTACAATTGAAATAATTACTAATTCACCCCACCTCTCATTATTTCCAAAAATTGGTATAGGAGTACTTCCTTCAAGAAAAACCAAATATATAGAAGGTAGATCCTAGGAACACAAATGGAAAATTCAAGAAGAAAATACTCCAAACCGTGTGAAGATATCTCCTCCTCAATCATGAAATTTTAAGTAAATCAAGTTGGAAAATATCCCTTATTTGGTGGAACAAATTATGTGTCATGGAGCAAAGAATGCATTAATATTTGATGGCTATATGATATAAGGTATGGGAATCAATGGCTTTTTGGAAGCACATTGATATAGGATTAAAAATAATACAATACAAAAGCCATGAAGGTGATATTAAGTAGTCTATCAGATTTTGTAAAAGGCAAGATGGGTCAATATTATTCAAAAAAACATTTTTGGGAAAAGATACAAAATATTTATGTAAAGGAATCTACCCTTGTGACAGTTGAGACAAAACCAGAATACGTAGAAAAGGAAATGATCAAGAGTCGAAGGAGAGAGATGAAAGTACCATGAATATAAAAGGCTATGAAGTAGACCTTAAAAAGTGGAACTTGTGGCTTCTCTAGAAGAAATAAAGAGATTGATAAAAGAAAATCAAGAACTTATGAAGAAGGTACAAGATGTTGAAGAAAATAATCATGACCTTAATGAAAAAATCAAGAAGTTGTCCTCCTAAGGCACCAAATAGAAGAAATATCTAAGGATCTCAACAAGATTGAAGCATAATTAGATCAACAAGATAGGATACATGATGAATAAGTCATCTCCCTTAAAACTCAGCTAAAAGAAGCAAATAAAATGGAAGAAGTTGTTAAGATACAACTGATAAAGAATGTCAGACCAGGTAGTAAATCCTCGAAATCAATTCACATTTATTCATTCAAGTTGATCTTTATTATATACATGAGGGAGAGACTGTTCACTTCATCTCCCTGTGACTATTCATATTTATTATTATTTATTTACATCAGTTACACTTATTCACTGAATCTTGATGATTAGGTGTCAACATTCCCCCCCTTAATCTGAAGGGATGTTAGTGAGTCCAAGCATCACTCTGAAATGTTCAAGATTTTCTCTTCCAACCGATTTGGTGAAGATGTCTGCAATTTGCTCAGTAGTGGAACAATGGCGGAGATGGATTATTTTGGCCTCGATATGATGTCGAATCAAATGATATTTAGTATTGATGTGCTTCGCTCAATCATGGAACTTTGGGTTCTTGGCCAACTTTATTGCCGAGGTATTGTCAATCATGAGTGGAGTCGATTGTTCCTGTTTTACATGCAAATCTTCAAGAATTTTCCTGAGCCACACAATTTCTTTTGTTGCCTCAGCTACTGACACATATTCTGCTTCTGTTGTGGAATCTCCTCGTACTGATTGTTTGCATGATCTTGAGGAAATATCTCCTGATCCAAGACTCATAGTGTAACCTAAAGTAGATACCCCAGTTTCTTTGTCTCCATTAACGTCTGAATCAGAGTATCCAATCAAGCTGAAGTCTTCCACCTGTGTATACTTGACTCCAAATTCTTGAGTTCCCTTCAAGTACCTTAGAACTCTTTTTGCAGTAGACCAATGTACCTCACAAGGCTTTTCCATAAACGTGGAGAGGATTCCAACAACAAACGAAATGTATGATCTGGTAGTAGTTAGGTAGTTGAGACTTCCTACAAGCTGTCTATACTTTGTTGCATCCTCAAATTATTTTCCTTCAATGGATGTGAGCTTTAATTTTTGTTCCATTGGAGTAGTAAGAAGATTTCATTCTAGCATGCCAAACCTATTCAACAGATCTCCAATGTACTTCTTTTGAGAAAGGAATATGGACTTTGGATGCTGAGTTACTTCAATACCAAGATAGTAATGAACATAGCCCAAATCAGTCATTTCAAAACCTTTCCTCAATTCCTTCTTTATGGATGTAATGTAGCTTTCATTGTTCCCTGTCACCAAAAGATCATCTACATATACCACAAGATATACAACTATTTTTCCAACCTTCTTGATAAATAAAGTTGCATCATAAAGATCATAATGTTTGAAATTGAGTTTTAGAAGATGCTTAGTTAGTTTTTCATACTAGGCTTGCGGTCCTTATTTAAGGCCATACAAGGATTTCACAAGTTTGAATAATTTAAGTTCATGTCCTTTCACGGAAAATCCTTCAGCCTGGGACATAAAAACATTCTCTTTTATATCTCCATTTAAGAAAGTAGTTTTTTCATCCATTTGATGGACTTTCCAACCGTTCTGAGCTGTTAGGGCAAAGAGTGTACAGATGGTAGCCCATTTTGTTGTGGGGGAAAAAGTCTCCTCATAATCAACCCCTTCCTTCTGTGAAAAACATTTTTCCACAAGCCTAGCTTTGTGCTTTTCAAGTGAGCCATCAGCTTTATACTTGTTCTTGTAGACCCATTTGTATCCAATTGGTTTGGTTCCTAATGGAGGATTAACCAGCTTCCAAGTGCCATTCTTTATCAGGGCATCATACTCCTTTCACATCGCTTCTTTCCATTCTCATGAGAAGCAGCTTCTTTGAAGGAAGTTGGTTCGAAATCTGTAGACAAATTCAATTCACAATCATAAGTAACATCCATATCAATAGGTGAATCAGAGTCATCTACATCACCTCCATTTTGCCGGTTTGAATTTCTAGTTCCTGTCTTTCCAACCTCATCAGGATGAACACTTTCAAGCGTCTTTATTAGCCACTTTGGAGGACCTTTCTCAGATGGTTCAGGCTGCTCCATTGATTGAGTTGGGACTAAATCAAGATTGAGTCTCCCAATTCTATCAATCACATCACTTAAAGCATCATCCATTGTTGGAGTTTCATGCAGGGGAGAGAGTTATTCATAATAAGATTCCACATGTTGATCTATTATAGGAATCCCCCCTTCAAGATGTGGAATATGATTCTCAAATTCTTGAAATGATTTTGCATTTGTGAATTTATCCAAGCGACCAAGTTGCCGCTCAACAACATTGTCAGTTTTGGATGATTCAAGAAAGATTACATCTCTAGATACAACAAACATTTTATTGACTTCATAATAGAGACGATATGCTTTGGAGGTGTTTGAATACCCCAGGAGGATACACTTACAACTTCTTGCACCAAGTTTGTTTCTATGTACCTTTGGTATCAAGGCATAACAAGTGGAACCAAAGACCCTGAGATGCTTTACCAAAGGAACATGCCCATACCACATTTCATATGGAGTCTTGTTTCTAATAGCATTAGATGGAAATCTATTCTTTATATATACAGCACATAGAATTGTATCAGCCCAAAACATCAACTTTATATTTTTCAAAAACATCATGGAACACACCATATTTAAGATTGTCCTATTCATTCTTTCAGCTACACCGTTTTGTTGGGGATTATAATGCACAGTTGTTTGTTGTTTGATCTCATGTTGGAGAAGATAGTTTTCAAATTCATTTGAAGTGTATTCTTTTCCATTATCAGTGTGAATAGAGCCAATATGAGATTGTGCATCATTTTCAATCCATGTAAGAAAGTTTTTGAATGTTTGAAAAGAATCAAATTTTTTCTTTAATAAATAAACCCAACACATTCTCGTGTAGTCATCAATAAATGTCATCATATATTTATTTCCATTTGTAGCAGGAACATGCATTGGACCACATAAGTCTGAATGAATGAGTTCAATTTTTCTATGTGCTCTTGAATGTGAATCATGAAAAGATTGTTTGCTATGCTTTCCTAGAATGCAAGCATCACATTGCTTAAGTTTCCTAGGAATTGTAGGCAAACCAACAACACCATTTTTCTTCAACAAGAGGAGGTTGTCATAGTTCAAATGTCCAAATCTATCATGCCATAAGAAACTTGATGGAAGTGTACCTTCTTCATAATGATAATTGTATGAGAAATGTTGTGCACGAGAAGAGGTACCTTGCAGCTTGAGAAGCCTTTCTTCTTCTATTCCCCTCATGACAACTGAGTGGTCAGATACTTTTGTCACCTCAAGCTTGCCATAAAACATATGAATGGAGTGACCTTGCTGGAAGATGTGGACCAAGGACAACAAGTTTTTCTTCAGCTATGGGAGATATAGAACATGATGCAGAAGAAAGTCTGGAAGACCACGAAATTCAAGCCCAATTGTGCTAAGCCCTCATGGCTTGATTTTTGATCGGTCTGCAAAGTATACTGCTCCATCAACATTGTCAGTAAATTCTTCCAAAAAATCTTTTCTACAAGTCATGTGGCAAGTTGCTCCTGAATCAAGCAACCAACCATTTTTCCAAGAAGCAAGTGAAGCATTAAATAAATCTTCATTTACTCCAATATTACATTGTGCCACAACATAATGAGCGGATTCAGGTGCTTTACCTTTGTCTATGTCATTATTTTTACCTTTGGGTTGGTTTCTTTGCTGCTCATTTTTTTTCCCAAGGTAACTTACATGTGGAGGCATCATGTGATCCATTTCTTTTGCAGCGTATGCAGTGTAAATCTAACTTTTCTCCTTGAGAGTGTATGCCCCCCTGCCTCTAAAATATCTTCCTCTTTCTCTTTGACCACCTCTTCCTCTGGAAGAATCTTGAGCAAGATTATCTTCTTTATGACCAAGGCACACAACCTCTTTAGAAGATTCAGGGGTTCTCTTCTTTCCAAAAGTTTTCTCTCTTTTAGCAAATTTTTTGACAAGAGAGTAAAAGGTAATATCTTTGAGATTTCCATTTGCTTGCAATGACTCAAGATAATTGGAGTAAGTAGGATAAAATGCCTTGAGAAAAGCGATAAGAGGAATATCCAATTCAACCTTAGTGGCTTTGATATCATGCATTATAGATTTTACTTCAAATGCAAGAGCAAGAGGATCATTATTTTGCAATTCAAGAGTGAAGAGTTTAATCATGAGTTGAACAAATTCAAGTGCAGAATGTGAGTCATAGAGTTCTTTCATTTTTGTAAGGCTTTGAAAGCAGTTGAAAATGGCGAAATATGGTGACTCACCTCTTCACTTACAGATGCTACAATTAATGCATAGGCTTTACTGTTCTTATTTTCCCAAATGGCGAACTCTTTATCTAAGGTAGGCTATTCTAGCTCTTTGTCTTTGTCTCCAATACACACTCCTTTCCACAACTCATTGAAAATGAGGGTGTGTTTTATCATCCAGGACCACTCAAGATAGTTCTCCTTACCAATGAGAACTATTCCCACAATAGATACTGTAAAAAAAAATACTTCTACTGGCAAAAAAATCTGTGTACTATAAAATCTATGTACTTTTAAAAAAATACTTATGTTGGCAAAATTTGCTTCAAAATAATACAGCCTTATTCTTCCTTCTTGATTAGGTAAGAAATTAATTCAATATACAAAGAGAAAAACCATATTCTATTCATATAGAATATCACCATTTTTTTTCATTACAGTATGGTTGCAATAAAAGATAAACAATATCAACTGCTCAAAAGCAAATTGAAATTCTGATGCAGATAGGAATTTGCCAAAAACTTGGATGGAAATATAATAGGCAATATCATCCAGCGAGTAACTTGCATGAAATCTCAAATCCTATGTTTTACAATCCTCTCACCATACAACGCTCTCTCAATCTATGCACTGTTTTCACATAACACTGCTCCAATCAGAAATTGTAACTTAGTATGCCTCAGTAGAATTACGATCCATACATACATTGTTGCATATCGAACAAACAGGTTGCTCAAAACTAAAATCGTGCAGATATAAGATGCTATTTTCCAAATAGATGGTACGTCTGAGGCTTTTGCCAAGAATCCTCAAACTTGATCTTTAATGCAATACAAAAAGAGACACACAAACACAAGCAGAGCAATGCTGTGATATGGAAACCATCAGAGGTTATGTCAAAAAGGGCTTTTATATGGAAACGTTGAGGATGTATTATCAAATGCAACGCTTAGGCATCAATCCCGACAAGTTGGTGTTTCTGTCTCTAATCAAAGCATGCAGTAGCCTATCAGATCTCCAAGCAGGTAAAAAGATTCACAAAGATATCATCGCAAGGGATTTGATTCGGATATTTTTGTGGGTACTATGTTGGCTTCAATGTATGCTAACTATGGAAGTTTAGAGAATGTAAACCACTAAACTGCTAAGTTCAAGGTAGTGTAAACCACTTTAGGTAGCCAAAAAGCAAACAAATTAATCCCAATACTAAACAAGTGCACCGTACAAAGATACGCAACCAGAAAAATAGAGACGAGGTAAATAGCAGATGGAGCAGTTATATCACCTTGAGATTCATGGAATTAAGTATGATGATCCAGTAAGATACTAGTGAGACGATTCTATTTCTATGGCATTGTGAAGTTTGGAGCAGTTAGCAATGGAGCGTTGTTATACCAGCATGGAGAGAGCAGCAGCATATGGAGAATTCAACAGAGTTTATGGAATAGCGTTTATCGCCTCCTCGCTCAAGCGTTACTCATATTATCACGCAGAGGGCAGACCCTGATTATCACACAGAGGGAAGACCCAAATTTCTGAAAAATGGCATAAGGGAGTTACAATGGCAGATAGAAGCCAAAAATATTGCTAGCTCTGATACCATGTCAGACCAGATAGTAACTCCTCGAAATCAATTCACATTTATTCATTCAGGTTGATCTTTATTATATACATGAGGAGAGACTGTTCACTTCATCTCCCGGTGACTATTCATATTTCTTATTATTTATTTACATCAATTTCACTTATTCACCCAATCCTGATGATTAGGTGTCAACAAGAAAGAAGATTGTGAGAAGCTTGATGAAGAAATCATCTCATTAAAAACTGTAGTTGAAAATATATGCAAAAGTCTAAAGATTTCTCAGACATTGTTTGAAATTATCAATCATCATAGATCACCATTTGATAAAATCGAACTAGGATATATAGGTGAATATCCAAAGATGAAATAAAAGAAAAACCTGAAAGTAATGTCATCATTATCCAAAGGAAAAATCATAATGAAAGCCAGAAATATATTGCAAGTGCTCATGTTCCTAAAAGTTATGCTGGTGGCATCAAGGAATCTTCTCTCTATGAAAGTAGCAATGATACTTTTTCCAAGAATTGAACCTCCTCCAAGACAAAGTGATCTAAGAAAGTCATCAAGGAAAGTCTTCTCATCTAGGTATCAAACGTTATTCTCTAGTTATTATTATTCTTGCACTAATTTTGGTGATAAAGCTAGAGATTGTAGAGCATACTACAAGAATTAATGCAAGGATATCATCAAAACAATAGAAGGAAGCTTGCAAGAATACAAGATAGAATCCCCAATGGTGATTAGGGTTCAACTATTCCACTATTCAAGTTCAACATATAATATTATCAATGTCACAACTTTGGACATATAGAACGAGACTACAAAAGTGGCATGAGATGGAATCCTACGCAATTAAAAAATCAAAATTTCCTACAATGGTTTGGAGAAGAAAACAAATAGATTGAAAGAAAAATAATCATGAATTAGTTCTATGTGTTTATAATCCAAGTCTAAAGTAAGGGAGCTCATCATTGTTAAGCATTCTTGCCATGATGAAATAATGTTAGAAGAATGGATGGAAAGGAAGTGCTAAGTGGTGATCAATTTACTCAAGGTTTAAGTGATGTATGGATCCTAATATTGCTATGATTTCCTACAAGGTATATCTTCTTGGAGGTTGCATTATAATGTGTAGTGCATAACATTAAAAATATGGAATAACAAGAATTAAGGAATTTGCTACAAAGAGGAAGTATTGACAGGATAGGATATTGTTTAATATGTTTCTTTGTAAGAAGTACAAAATTAAAGTATAATATGGGAGACTTACACACAATTTCTTAAACCAACCACTCTATACTACTTCGGGTTAGACACCCCATAAGGGAGGAAATGAAGGAGCTACCACTTCATCTTCTTCATAAATATGGACTCTTTATTTTTTATACACTTGTAAGGAAAATTATTTCTAGATCCCAAGAATGGTATTTACCTCCTCCTCACTTGTAATGATATTGTTGTCCAAGAATTATATAGACTATCATGTGAAGTTCATTCCCATCCATTGTAGGATAAAAATTTCCTTATGCATGGGTTGGGAATTTTGGAAAATAATGCGTAGAAGTCCATGCTTATCCAAGCTTATACTCTTGTAGTTCCAAGTTACATGACTCGAATGAATGCATTCAAGGCACTTAATGGGGATGTTGGTATCTATGGGATGATAAGTGGCCTGTGCTAAGTTATATTATCAATGACCATACAATTTTGTATGAAAAGTGAGGTAAGAAGGTGAATAGGGCTATCAATGAGTTTCTGCTATCTATCTTTAATAATACAAAGACCCCTTATATCAGTTAGTAGTGGAAAAAAATGCATCTATGTACTGATCAAACCCTTACCAATATTAGCATAAACATAGAGATTGCTAGTCACCACAAGAATTACTAATATCATGGTAAGGTTCTGAGTAGGATTATTGTTCATAAAGTGACAAAAAATGTCATAAGACAACTTATAATGTTTACAAAAAACCTAATATCCTGTGAGATGAGAGGTAGTTGAAAGCCAATTTTCTTCAAGAAGTTCTTGTGGAAGGAATAAAACAACAATAAAAACAAGTTTTATACATGTAATTTCTTTGGGGATGATCAATAGTAGCTTATTTGAAAATATAATCCATGCAACCTAGGTTTTTGATGCATGTAAGCCTTATTGTAGATCATGTTTTGAAGTTATTGTATTGACAATTGCTATAAAAATAATCATATGTGGGTAATAGTTCAGGTGAGGTAGTTTATATTGAATGGAACGTTGCTAGTCATCAAAGAAACAATGCCACATCTAATTAGGATATAGATGTACAACCCCTAATAGATTATGGAAATTAAATTTGAGTAAGGGAGTAACTCTTTATGTCGAAAAGGGAGAAAATTTAGTCTTCAGGAGCACCCGATTTACCATTAATTTCAAATGGGGAGAAAGATCAAGAAGCATAAGAACATTAGGTGCATTATCGCAGGGAGATTTATAATAGGTATGTTGCTATCAATGACAAAGGGGGCGATTGTTGATATGTTGTGATTGATGTCAAAGTAAGGACCAACTAAACATGGTCAAAGTCAAATGGTTGACCAAGGAACCATTGGGTTGACTGTAATTTAGTAATTGTGAAAGAAATTCCCAATTAGACTATGATGACTTGCACATGACCATGGAATACCTTTATATGGGGACCTCATTAAAAAACTAAAGGGAAAATATTGTTGTGAAGACTAGTCTGGGCAAAATAAAAATTAGTCTAGTATTGTTTCCAACAAATCACAAAGTAGGCATGAAAGGAGTGCCCTAATTTCAAGTATGGACAAGAAGTTTATGAAAAATAAATATATATTGTAGTTTAATCTTAAAACCTCTACATGAATTATTGAACATATTCACAGATTATTTGTGCAAAGTTGAGAGACCAGAACCTCTCTTATACACATGAGAAGGGAAAAAAATAGTAAGGGACCTATGCTAGCCATAACATACTCTGTTGAATGCAAAATACCAACATTAAAAATATATAAATGATAGCCCCATAATAAAATTTAACATGAGCACAAAATGATGTTAAAAACTATAGGTTGGGCTAATAGGTCGGCTCCAACAAAAACTAGCATTTTTCCGACCCCAACTTAGGGCTTCCTCTAACATTATATATTACCCAATCATGGAGCTCAAATTTGAAAGGATGTGGAGCATTTTCTGATTAAGAAACTTTTGGAAGATCATCTGAGGCTTGGACTACACTAAATATCTGATGATAGAAAAATATTATGAATTTATTCTAAGAAAATATTTGTGGAGAACCTTGTTACAACATCCGAATTTTGTTGCAACATAGAATCTCTTTGCACAAGTCCAAAACATCTTCATTCTCGTTGATTTGAGTTAGTTCTTATGAAGTTAAAACCCAAGTGTTTGAGGCACTTTGTTATCTAGTATAAGTGCATTTTCTTATATATTTTAGCTCTCCTTCAAGTCAACTTTTAGACTTCCTCTAAAAAATTGTTTCATGTTGCCCAAGGACAAAATTCGGCCCATATATAAATATTCTAAGTAGCCTTCAGACCTGTTTCACTGAGGCCCAATTTTGGACCTGTAGTTAAAGAAAAAAATGAATTGTGGGAGCATAAGTCCAAATGTGGAGCGAAAATAAAAATGTGGAGTAGAACTCAACTTGTGATAACCACAAACCTTGAATAGTAGAAGGCATCCTTGCCTCAATTTCAGTCAAAAATTAGGAGTATAATTTGGGTTTATTGAAGCAATTAGGTAAGAATTTTGATGTAATCCTCTTGAATCATTCTTGATTTTTGAAGTAGTCTTTCTAGACACCTTATGGAGCACCACTAGAAGCCTTCTTTGATCAATACTTGGAGTAACATTAGACCAGTCTTTAGAGTACTTCTTAAAGAATTTTTTGTTGCAACTATAGGATATCTTGGAGTAACCTATATCCTTGAAGCCACCTCGAAGAATATTTTTTGTTGTCATTGGAGAAAATTTGAAGAGCCTTTAAGAAAAAATTTCAAGTTGTCTTGATAAACGTTTGAGCAAATCTTTGAGCAGACCTTGATGTGTGAATAAGTGCCTTTTGGAGTAGATCTTAGAATAGGTTGGTGCCTATATTATATTAAGAGGATTTGTGTCCTCATATAGGCTAGGTCGGTTCATGGATTTGTCTAGGAGGATTGGTGTCCTCAAATAGACTAGTTTGGTTCCTGAATTTTCTTGAAAGGATTAGTATCCTTGTATAAGGTTGGTTCCTTGAATATTTGAAAAGGCTCGAGACATATTTTTGTAAAAAAAGGATTAGAGGCCTCACTGTTATTTTCAATAATAAAATTATTTATTTCTAGTATATCTTGTGCTTCTTATTGTTAAATATTTTAGCTAACTCAATATTACAATTGAAATAAATACCCACTCACCCGCTTCTTAGTATTTCAAAAAAATGTTCCCTTTGGACCCCATTACACCCATAGGGAGGATCCACCATTTCATCACAATAAATGGGTTGCCTTCAATGCTTTTAATTATGATTTGTAACCCAAAATGAGGGTCCAATTTATGGGCATTCACCATAACAATGGAGTGGCCTAGGAAACTAGGTGTAAAATATTTGCATCAACATTTATTAAATCCAAGAATATTGTCAATAAAATTGGGTTTTAGTACGATTGTTGATAACATTTCTAAAACAATCGTGGTAGCTTGGTCATAGGCCAAGGTTCCACATATAATTACTAGCCTTAAACTTGAAGTATTTCATTGAAGAAACTCATCCACAAACCTAGGTCCCATGTCCAAGTGCTCATGTAAACTCCAAAATCATGACACATGAGCTCAAAAATTGGTTGAGTACTATGCTCCAAATTCTCACCATGGTCATGTATATCTAAATAAATAGAACCATTAATGTCCAAAATATCATCCACAAAATTGTAAAATTTTTATTATGGATCTAGAAGGAACACTACATTGAATAATATGCAAGTTGAACACTAGAAGTCATAATAAGCACTTAAATTTTTCTCTTATATGGAAGAGTATGCTTAAGTTCACCATATAACCCTACATCCCAGCCTCTAGCCTATATGCAAGGTAAGATATTCTTCAAGGTTAAAGGTCCTATAACAAAGAGACTTGAATCCATTACATCAATATATGTGATATAAGCTCAACTTGTCACTAGTAGGAATTGAATGTAGGTATGGAGGATAACAATAATTCCTCGCAACCACCTGAGATGAATATAATGAAAGGATGGAAGAGTATGGCTATCAAAGACAACTTACTAAAAGTACTAAAAGTAACTATATTTCCACAAATGATGCTTATATAAATACCATTCTTCATAAGCTTCTTCTAAATTATAGAAACCATATTTTTTTATGGGATATTTCTCTACAATGTCTCCAAGTTTCCAACCTTTGGATTACTTTAGACGTTTCCTACAATGCTTTTACTCGATGCTCCATATGAAGTCATATTGTAAGAAATTTTATAGAGTGTGAAATATCTTCTTCATTGAATAAACCATGATTTAATATGCTCTTCATAAGCCATGGTGGGCTTAATAAAACTTATAAGAGATGCTTCTTCCATATTATCTTTAGATCTATTTTGATAGGATCTCATACTTACTTATATTTCTTTTTACCTACCATGGGGGGGAGGGGGAGGAGGGGGGGAGAACTAGGTCTACAAAGGAAGACTTCACAACGATAAATTAATTTGAGGCCCAACTCTAACTTCCTTGATCTCATTGAAAATATGCACATAAATAAATAAAAAGTGAACTACTTTTATACCACTCATATGAGTTTTGCTGAAAATAAAATGAGGATCATAGTACATGTACCATAATAGTGAGATATTGTAGATGAAAATATACTATAATAAAACACATACTCTATATATATATATATATATATAATGGTAAAAACACTACAAGATGCAAGCCAATACAAACTAACAAAAATTGTGGTAATTTATCTTTAAAGATGTCTTCATTACATTCATTTACAAATTTATTATTATAAAATATTAACCCTTTAATAAAATATCTAAATCTGTGAAAAAAATAAAATCCAAAACATTAACCCTAAATAATGATATGACAAAAATAAATGCAAATTCTCATAATCCTTTTTTATACATCAAGTATTTAAAATCATAATTTTAAATATAACCTAAGATGCTACTAACATCATAATTAGAAAACCTATTAGAAACTGATCAATAACATAATATAAGATGTGACTAACATCATAATTAAGATAATTAGGAAACTTGTTAGAAACTGATCTATAACATAACATATTTTTGCACCATTACAAACCTTATTTGAAACTTTATAAACTTTATGCCTTGACATTAAAGGATTGATGAATCATATAAACTTTAAAAAAAATCTAAAAATTAAAAACCCACAAAAACTTTTATTAACTTATCAAAGTGTAAAAGCAAAACTTTTATTAGCTTGCCAAAGTGTAAAATCATTTTCAAAATGGAGGTTTACTCCTTTTCACTTAGAACATTATTGATTTAACCTATTTTATTTAATTATAACAAGAGGTTTACTCCTTTCCACTTAGAACATGGATGATTTAACCTGTTTTGTTTTATTTTAATTATAATGTATCATTTTATTTTAGTTATGAACCATCATAATTATTAATTAATTTAATATAAAATTTATATTAAAATATATCATATGAATTATATTTTTACAAAATTAAATTGTATTTTTATTATATATATATTTTTAAAAAGAAATTAATAATAATTTTTCAGCATTTATATATTTCTTCTATATAAAAAATATATTTAATGGTTATATATTTCATCCTATTACTGAAAAATATTAAATACATATTTAATTTGAATTATTGATAAAAATTTAAATCTCAACTGATTTATATATTTCTTCTATGTGGAAAAATATATTTAATGATCATATATTTTATGTGAAAAGATATATTTAATGATCATATATTTCATCTTATTATTGAAAATACTTTAATACATATTTAATTTAAATTATTGATGAAAATTTAAATCTCGATTGATTAGCCCACTTCTAACTAGTGAACCTAACCATTAAAAATCCAATAATTTTGATTAGGGCTGCTCACGGTGAAAGTGGACCGACTCTATTGTGATGGGAGGGAAAATTTACGAATATAATATAAACTATTAAACGGTTTATATTATCGTTCTAGACCAAGCAAACGAGTAATAGCTTTCCGAACGTAACAACAGATTCATAGCTTTCAGACGTGGAGCAGTTGACAGAGTTTTATATTACGATAACATTGCAGTAGCATGGCTGTTAGAAGACGTACGCATTACGAATTACCAATGGCTGAAGCTGAGTTCCACGCTGAAGGTAATAACAAAGTTTCAGACTCTGAAAAAGGTGTAAATATGGCGGATTTTATGGACGATGCGTTCCCTTCTACTTTGGCAGACACACACCATGAATCATGTACAGAGGAAAATCTTCTAACAATTTCCGTAGCAATTGTACATCTGATGCACGGAGATTGGAATGTTGAAGTGGGCAAGGGCGATTTTTCTATCGTTAGACAAATTATTCAGGGAAGCACGGACTTAGCTGTGGTGGCTAAAGTTGGGGAGAAGTTTCGTTGGCCTATTTCTAAGGATGTGCGGGCATTTAAACTCGATAATCTGCGCTATTTATTCGTCATTCTGACTCCAGCTGTGGAGGCCTTTGAGACTGTGGACGATATAGTTATATTGTCGGATGGTTCTTCCGATGAAGTATTGAAATATGTAGTCTCTTTCCAGCAGAAAAGTGAATCCATGTCATTGGGTTTGTTGGACAAATTACTTGACCAACATGCCCAATTCACCTATTCCTCTCTACATGCAAACTCTGCACTGTCTGACGTCAAAGGCTACCATAGTAGGTTAGCTAATGCAATAGCCGCAGGCACACGAAAACTAGTCAAGGGTTTGTTTTTTCTAATCAGCGCCTATTCCTCTCAGATCCATAAAGGTGGGAAAGTTGTTATGGATCGCATGGAGTCAAAGTGCCAGCCTTCGATTGTCATAAAGAGTTCAGAGATAAATGCTGATCGACTCATTAGAACCATCGAAAGGCAAGAGGTAAACTGCCTTTAACTCTGATAATGATGGGAAATCTTCAGTAGTATGTGATCTTGCACAAGTTTTACAAATTCTATTGTTTTAGTGCGGAAATTCATGTAAATAATGTTTCTTTGTACATTTAGGGTAAAAGAAAGCAACATTTTCAACTTTTTGCTTGTTTTTCATTCTTAGCATCTCAATTTTTTCATTTCAATTACCAAGAATGTTTAGCAAATTTTTAAGTTCAGTTTGACTTACCAATCTCGTTGTCAACTTACTTTCCCTTGCTGTAACTAGGTCGTGAGGAGAGCTTCCATACTTTGCTTTTCCTCTTGATATGTTCTTGCATAGTCCACAAATCTCTTGAAATCACAATTGATAAACATCTCCTTTTCCCACCAAGTTAAGAAGATCAGTCCATTCATCCTTTATAGCATTTAGTAAGATTTCGTTTAATATGTCTAATCCTAAATTATGCATTTTATATATTTTGATATTATAAGTAAATCTCTCCACTAGGTCTTCTATATGTTCATCCTCTTTTTTATTCATCTTAAAGACTTCATTTCTAAGGTCATGATATTTGTAATGATTTTTATATTTTTGCAAAATACTCTTTTCATATTATCCCATGTCCTTATAGAATTTTTTCCTAAAGTCATGAACCATCTAAGAGATTTATCCTTTGATGTTGTTGGAAACAAATTAAATTTTTGAATGTGTAATGAGTATCCATAAGATCTACAAATGATTTCTAATTCAAAAATAAAAGTTTCTGGGTATTTTGATCTCATACCTTTGAAGTTAGGAAGTACGAATGGAGGGATGTTCTTCATTTAACATTGACATTAGTTTCTTGAATGGGAAATCCAAAAGAATCTTCCTCATTTTCATCATCTCCATCCATTTCTTCATCCTCCTTTGTCATCTCTTCTACCTGCAAAAATAATAATTCATGATGTGGATGTTTGGCTCTTATTGCACCACGTGATATAGTGGGGGTGGTAGGTGATTGAAGTTTTTTTTTATATATATATTTTATATAAAAATGATATGCATCTACATGCTTTAATTATGCATCTTGGAAAAAATTGAAAAATGAACTCTAGACTGGAAGCTAGTTCCTATGCACACTTTCCAGGCAACGACACCAAAATGTTGAGGCAAATTAATTACCTATCATTTAACTGTATACCTGAGGTTTTGTAAAACTTGCGAAGCATGCGTGCATTGTATATGCTATAAATTAACTTTCAATTTAGATCCATCTAACTATGAAACTAAATAACGACAAACTAAATTCACCTATTCTAATTCAACAATCAATTCGAAAGAAATTATAGTACAATTATATTACAACGTGCCGAATTCAAATCTTAATCTTTCACACTTGCAGGAATTGAAATCTTAATCTACCACACTTGCAGGAATTGAAAATCACACCACTCATTCAAAAATGAAAATGCATGAAATTAAATCTACTCTAAGGGATCATGTGTGCATTATCAAATCAGGATCCTATGAAATGAATAATCAAAACCACATGACATAAAATGAAAGCAAAAACAATCATTATTAACCTCTCACACAAGAAAATATATGAAAGCAAATAAATCTTGATCTATGAAAGCAATAAATCTTAATCTATAAAAACAATAAATCTCACACATTATAGGTGGCCAATCCAAAAGCATGCGGGAAAGCAATTTGAGAGGCTCCCAATGCAAGCATTATCATAAAGAGTTGAACATCACTCATGAGCATGGTGCTAAGTCTAAATTCCATTCAAACATGAGTAATCTTAACTTGTACGTCCAAGTAAACTTTACACATGCCTTTGAAAGTAGGATGCTCTCCTATTTATACAAAAACATAAGAAGCTACCTCATTAATGGAGGTCCATTATTCTCTCCCTAGATATCTAAAAAATATCATAGAGTTACAACTCAAATAGGTAATGATGAGACACATATCCTCTTTGACCTTTATCCATATATTCTTCCATATCTTGAAGGGAATGCGAATTTGAGCATTGGAGGCCACATAAGGGTTCCTTGAAAGCTTCCAAATAACCTACACATGTCATGAAACTCAAACCACTTTTAAGTATTAGCAAGTATATGTCATTTTTCTAGGTTTTAACCATAAATTCACTTAAAATACTAGAAATCATTAGCTTTTGGAAAACACAAAGGTAACCCCGTGTAATCATGAAAATGGAGGCTAATGAAAGTTTATATGGCTATGGAGTTGTGACATGTGAGTGAAATGGTGGCGATAAAGGTGAAAGTGGATGAAAGACATTTTGGAGACTCCATAATATCCAACATAAATTTTGCTCAAGAAATGTAGCACACTATCTCCAAGTTATTCACAATCAAGAACATTGGTCAAATATCAAGCCTGAATAATGAACTAAGACCTATTAAGATGACAAATGACGATATCATTTCATCATATTTTATAAGGATATCAGAATCAGAGATGAACTCCAAGCAATAGATGAAGTTTTCCGAGAAAATGAGCTCGTAATTACTACCCCTCTAAAACTACCAAAATTTTGGGGTGCCTTTGCATCAAGACTTTATAGTTGGAAGGATAATCCAAAATTTGAAAAAAAATGTGAAATTCATGTAGTCAAGAAGAAGCTATAATATTGTTCTTAAACAGCAAGAAGGAGGATGAAGAAGAAAACACCTTGAATGCATATTCTTCTCATCACAAGAAGAAGGGAACCTTGAGGAAGTTCAAAGGACCAAAGAAGAAAGTGGACTTATCAAAGCTTGAATGTTACAACTATCACAAGATGGGTCACTACAAAAGGCATTGTCCAAAGAATCCAAGAAATAAGAAGAGAGAGAGGGAACATGTGAATTTTGTTGATGAAGATCAACCAAAGAAGAACAATATCGAAGAATAATAAGTTAAGGAATTATAATACTAATTCCTCTCTCACACACATTGATCTAGGTGGATGTTGGTGGCCACCTTCCTATTCCACTAGGACTTTTCATTTTCCTTAATTGTAGGACAATTTACTATTTTTGGCAGTTTTTCAGGTCGTGAACTTCCAGAGCCATTTTGAGGCCCTAAACAACATTTTTTTTGGGGAAAACCAGAGCCATCATGGGTCATCAACTAGTGTTTTCCAATCAGAATTTGTATTCCTCATATACATATTTTAACGAGGTATTGTGCATGTCAAGCAGAGATCGTATGCCAAAGTTACGACCCTGAGAAGTTGATGTACCAATTTAACGGGGCCCATAGTTTTGGTGCTTCATCTCCTAGGGTCATTTTTTTAGATGTTTAGGGTTTTCCATTGTTTATCAATAATAAATAGGCCTATGTGCCTCATTTTAACATAGTTCAGAGGCATGTACCCACCACGTATCTTCTCAAAGATAAGCTACCATCACCCAAGCTATTCTTATTTCCATTCTATTTGTAAGCATATTTCAGTATTTGATATTAATGAAATGAAGTGTTATTTCTATTACATCTCTATATTTATGGTTATATCTGTAATTTGTTATGTTCATGTTTAAATTCAAATCACTGGTATCAGGAAGGTCTACTATTTCTATGTTTTTCTTTGCATGTCCCCAACGGGTCGAGATATAAGGAGTTAGGGCTTGAATTGGTCAAACCTTTAAAAGGCCATCCTCGCAAATCCTAATGGCCTCCCATGGAGGAAGAGAAGAAATACGAGGGGTCGAAAGATCCTTTCAAAATATTTCTCGAAGAAGCCCTCGAGCAATAGAGGAACACAATGATAGACAACTTTACCCAAATCCTTCAGCGACTACCCAAGGGCAACACATCTTCTTCGAACACTACTCTAGAAGTGCCACACCTTTTAAGGTACAAGTTAGCTTTTATATTCCCATATTTGAGGGTCAGATAGATGCGCACCTCATAGATAAATGGTTAAATCTACTATAAGGATATTTTTCAGTTCATTATTTTTCCATCTGAGAAAATATTACTTTTTCACTTCTCAAAGCCGCCCCCACATTAAGGAAGAGTGGGAAACCTACTATGAGAAGAAATATGAAATTGAACCCTCACTATTTTCAGTTGCACCCACATGGAATTTGTTCCAGGACGCCATCAAGGAGTAGTACTACCCTCTCGGGAGTTACGAGGATTAATACATAAAATGGACCACACTACGACAGGGAAGGGACCAAGACATGCCATAATTTACCAATGTTTTTCATACCCTTTGCACGAAGTTGGGTATCAAGGATTCTGAGAAACATTTGCTACTCAAGTACCATGACTACTTACATAGATAAATCCAAGATGAGATGGAGTTCCTAGACATCTCCTCACTTGGCACGACATACTGATACATTGTCAAGATTGAGCAGAAGTTTAAACAAAAAAAGTGAGACTTTGTATCTGTGAATATGAAGCAAGGGAAAGGCACCTCCAAACCCCATAACAAAGGGCAAAGCAAAGGCATAGTGACCTAGAATAAAACACTAAAGCTGCAAGCAAAGAATGACACCACAAAGAAAAAGAAGGACACAAGAAAGTGGTGTGAGTTCCATACGAGCTCCATTCACAACACAAGTGAGTGTCGAGCCAAGAAGTCAAGGGTGGCCAATCTAAAGGCTTTTGAGTCAAACACATTTTCTGACTCAGAGATAGAACTAGACAAGAGGAATGACCAAGGGAAGAAAATCCTTGACATGGAGCCCAGTGCCACTATGGCCACCACCAAGATCCATAATATCAAGCCTGAAGATCCAAAAGAAGGGTAACACCTATTCCACTCACAAATGTGGGTGAAGGGTTCTCCACTGTAATTCATTATCGACAGTAGGAGCCAAAAGAACCTCATTTCAACAAAGGTTGTGAAGCGACTGGGACTACCGACGAGATATCCGTGTCAGCCACCAGTGTTGCCTTCCCTGCAGCATCAAGCCCTTCACGGATGACGTATTGTGTGATGTTTCTCATCTTGATGTTTGAGATGTATTATTAGGACAACCATACTTGTGAAAGCGACATGTTGTATATGATTCTAGACCTCTCTTTGTTATTATTTCTTTGGGTAGTAAGTTATATAGGATACTAGAGGTATCCTCACCTACCGCCATCTCTTTGATCTCTGCTAAGAAATGCAATAAGGTCATCTCCCAGACTAGGAAATTTGTTTTCTTTCTGATTCGCTCTCAAAGTAAGGGTAATATTGTAGCCACATCCATGGCCCCTGGGAAGGGTTCCTCAAAGCAGCAGAAGCAGAGTGATATAGACGTGCAAGAATATAGGAACATATTCTCCTCACCCATAGGGGTACCCTTGGATTTCCATGTTAAGCATTCAATCTATCTGACTCCTTGAGCACCTCTACCGAATGGACCAATATATCACTGCTCCATTCTAGAAAATGAAGAGATTAAGCAACAAATCTAGGAGTTGCTACAAAAAGGGCACATCCAACCAAGTTCCTCACCTTGTGGGAGCCCGATTAAACTTGTACATAAGAAGGATGGGATCTAGAGGTTCTGCATTGATTATCAGGCATTAAACAAAATCATTGTCTGGAACAAGTATCCAATCCCCTGGATTGATGACCTTTTAGACCAACTCAAGGGTGTTAAGTATTTCAAAAAGATCAATCTGAAGTTTGGTTATCACGAGGTTCAAATAGAACCCACATATGTATGGAAGAGTGCCTTTAAATCCAAGGAAGGTCTTTTTGAATGGTTGGTTATGCCCTTCGGGTTGATAAATTCCCCTGCTCTTTTTATGAGGCTAATGGATGACATATTGTGGCCCTTCACCAACTCGCTCATGGTGGTTTATCTGGATGACATCCTCCTCTTTGGCGAGAGTTGGGAAGAACACTTGCAACACATTCGACAAGTCCTTCAAACCCTTCAACAACATAGACTACGTGCCAACTTGGAGAAATGCACCTTTGGTATGAGCCAGGTCTAATACTTGGGTTACATCATAGATGAGTGTGGTGTACATGTGGACCTGACTAAGATCCAATTCATTGGGGATTGCCCAACCCCAACCACTCTAACAGAGCTACCTAGCTTTTTGGGCCTTGCAAATTTTTATTGAAGGTTCATGTTGGGATTCTCCCATATTACATAGCCTATTAGTTAGATTACTAAGGGCGAGGAAAAAGCAAATTTTTCTTGGTCTGAGTCCCAACAGAAGGCATTCGTTGAGTTGAAGTGTCAACTCTACTCTGCACTGGTACTCACACTGCCATACTTGCAATAGCCATTTGGAATCGAGACAGGCGCCACAGACTATGATATTGGTGTAGTCTTCACCTAGCATGGGCATCTAGTGGCCTATCATAGTGAGACACTTTCTCATACAATTTAGAAGTACCCCACCTATGATAAAGAGACGTATTCCATCGTGCAAGCTTGTTGACACTAGAAGCACTACATTTTGGGAAGGAGATGGTAATCCACATAGATCACTAACCTCTTCAATTTATACAGACACAGGGGAAGTTGCAGAACGATTGCTATCAGAAATGGTTTACATATCTACAATAATTCCACTTGAATATTAAATACCAGAAAGGGTAGTACCAATCATGTTTCAGATGGCCTTAGTCGGCCCCTAGTTGCAGTACTCATTATTGTTCTCAACTCTTGTGGTCACGAGACCTCTGTATGGTCGCAACTATGCAAAAAATGATCCAAATTTTTCCTCCACATAATAGATGCTAGTATATGGAAAGCAAGTTCCTAATTTCCACCTTCAAGACACAATATTATGCTCCCTGGGCCACATTTTTGTCCCTTCAATCGAGTGTTCCAAACTGATTTGGGAGGCACACTACAGTCGGGTCGTAGCACACTTTGGAGTGGAGAAAACTGTGGTGGTACTATAAAAGTACTTTTATTGGCCCAAACTTCGACTAGATGTTACAAAATATATCATATCCTGCACTACCTATCTCATCTCCAAGCCAACCATGAAGAAGCAATACTTGTACACTCCTCTGCCTACTCCAATCAAGGCCGTGGGAATCCATCTCCATGGACTATACGTCTATTCTCCCTCCTACCAAGAATGGTAATGACTATGTATTTATGGTCGTCAATAGATTTTCTAAGATGGATATATTGGTGGCCTGTAAGAAGAGTATCATAGCAGATGACATTGCCAAACTCTTATTTGAACGAGTATGGGTACATTTTGGGATCATGCAGACCTTTATATCAGATTGAGATAGCAGGTTCCCGAGCACATTTCGATCAAGCCTCTTGACACTATTGGACACCAAGCTGACCAAGTCAACTTCCTTCCATCCCCAGACTGATGGCTAGACGAAGATCATCAATAGGATTATAGTGCACATACTCCTCATGTACAACACCAAGCATCCTTGAGTCTGGGATGAGTCTTCCATATGTGCAATAAAGTTATAATAGAGCTCTCCATATCTCGACTAGTCGTAGTCCCTTTCAAGTGGGTGTAGGATTTCAACCATTGTGTCTAATTGATGTTTCCATGCCTCATGTGACTACACAGAGAGAATCCACACATGTATTGACCGATATTGATAAAGCAACCAGATTTATTGAATGCATCCAACACATTTTCCAGCAGGTTCACAACATCCTAGAGAATTCAAATGCCAAATACAACCAACGACATGATCAACATAGGGTGCCACACAAGTTTTAGGTAGGCGACAAAGTTTCGCTGCATTTGCAGAAAGAACACCTTACCAAAGCCCATCGAAAGCTCAGAACACTCTAATATGGTCCTTACACCATTACCAAGGTTGTGGGAGATAATTATTTTGAGCTCAACATTCCCCCATTCCTTGGTTTGCACCCAATGCTCAATGTGGACCGGCTTCGACTATAATTCCCACTATTACTAAACACATCAGACATTGCAGAACAACTCACACCAATAGGGTTAGACCCAGACTACATGGAACAGGCCATAACCGCTCATATTATGGAAACACAAGTCAGTAACACTCACCATAAGAAGATCCAAATATATTGGGTTGTCAAAGTTGGCTAACTCCTACACCAAGGCAAGTGGCTCACTAGGGACCAAGTTTAGCAGAAGTTTCCCCATCTCATGGAGGGACTCAACGCAATGAGGACCATTGCTTCCTAAGGGAGGAGGATTGATCTAGGTGGATTTTGGTGGTCTCCCACCTATTCCATTGAGACCCCCACCACTGTCTCTTTCATTTTTTGTGTTTCAGTAATTATAGCACAGTTTACTAATTTTGGGAGTTTTTTGGGTCCTAAACTTCTGAAGCCATTTTGAAGCCCTAAACGACATTTTCTTGGAAAAACTGTGGTGAACAAGATCTATAATCTTGTGTTTTCCAGTTGGAAGTTGTAGTCCTCATATACATCTTTCTAATGAGGTATTGTACACATTAAACGAAGATTGTATGCCAACGTTACGACCCCGGGAAGTTGATGTACCAATTTACCCAAACAGGGTCATAGTTTTGGCGCTTCATCTCCTAGGGTTAGGTTTTTGGATGTAGGTTTTTCCATTGTTTCTCAATAATAAATAGGCCTCTGAGGCTCATTGTGACACATTTTAGAGGCATGTAGCCGCGACATCTCTTTTCATAGATAAGATACCATCGCTTTAGCTAGTCTTATTTCCATTCTATTTGTAAGCATATTTCAATATTTGATATTAATGAAATGAAGTGTTATTTCTGTTTCATCTCTGTATTTATGGTTATCTCTATAATTTGTTGTGTTCTTATTTAAATTCGGATCACACATAGCCCTCTCTGTCTTTTTTTCTTTTTGAATTGTTTTCCTTTATGTTTTGAATTCTAGATTTTATGGGTCTAACATGTCTTGTTAGAACAATTTTCATTTTTCTAAGGTTTTAGGTATCCCTCAAAAGGATTGGGTTAAGAGGGAGCCTCCACCATTTTACCAAAAGATAAGTATTCTATTCTTGGTTTAATATTTTCATGTTTTGTTTCCTCCTTACATCAAGACTTGTTTGTATTGTATACTAATAACCTTTCTCTTTATATTCTCTTTGGATAGGAAGCTTGCTGATTGCTCAAGGGTTATGGAGGATACTTCAAAGGATAGGCTTGAAGCACGTAAGAATTTCTATTAAAGCCTGCCAATATTTTATTTTCTACAAGGTTTTTTAAAAACAACTCAATGGTATGCCTTAGACTATAAACTTTGTTATAAAGTTCTCTTCATGCAAAAGGTACGATCATTCTTTCTTTTCAAATTTTCTTTACATTACTAACATCGTTATGTGTAGGGTTTTGAATCATAGAGATTCTTTTTAGGGTGATTAATCATTAGATTGAATCTACCCTCAATATATTATCATTCTTGTGGAACCCTAATGAGGTTCACTGTAAAAACCCTAACCTAAGGGTATGTCGATGCTAATATTGAAACCCTAGTCTACTTAGGATTGTTGATGAATTCTAAAATTCTTATTATTTTGATAGAAACCCTAGCCCTTTAGGGTTTGTTTTTAATTTCTAAGTCAAGTATTGAAACCCTAGATATTTAGGGTTTGGTAATTTAGGGTTTACGAACTAAACATGTATAATATCCATAACAAGGCCCTATGTATGAACCATTCGGTATTTGTTCATCTGTCTAATCGAAAACCTAGTGTGGTCAAAATTGTTATATGTCTAACTCTGATGTATTGATGTTTTTGTCTTGGGTTTACCTAGTAGATATTGTTGTGATATGCTAGCACATGATTATGAAATCCTAGATATGTATAAGTGAGTATGCTAACCTAATTATTGATGCTCATAATTTGTGAATTCTAGGTTTTATAACAAAATTGTAGTAGAAGATTGATATTATAGAATATAATGATATTTTTTCTAATATGATTTACTTTTTCTAATAAAATCTAGGGTTTCCAACAAACTCTAGTAGAGTCTAACATGTATAGTAGAATTGTTACTCGATTGAATATCTAACATCTAAGGATTTCCATCTCGAAGATAAAATATAGGGCTTAATATAGTCTATCATATATCTCGAAAAGTAATATTGATGCCCTAGATATAATGAGACAAATATCTTTCTTTAAGTTTTAAAGATGTGGTCGAGGGTTTATGACAATAACACTAGAAAAAAGTATGTGTCTCTTATTATGAACCAAACTAGATTTAGGTATTTCATGATAAAAGTATTTGATTTTTTTATGCTTCCATTATATTGACATAATTTTGATACAATTAACTTCATGCTTCTATATATGTATTTGGTTGTAATTGTTATTAAAGTTTTACATGTACACAATATTTAAGATAATGAAGATGTATATATGAGCATGATGAGGACAATTATAAGGATGGTGATGATCAATATGACCTTGATACCGTAAGAAGGAATGGATCCATGAAAGACTCTCTGATTTTATAGAAAAGGGAAGTAGTTGCTGAGAGGGAGGACATATTATTATGGTCATGATGCATACCTTAAAGAAGAAATCAGAGAATAAATTAAAGTACTACAATGTATTGAGGATGTCCTGATGTTGCTGAAGAAATGAAAGAAGAAAAGCTCTTGACTAGTTACATATGGCTAACTTGATGATAACATAAGAAACATCCAAATGAATGAGGACCCTGAAGGTTTATGTTTACTTGTTTGTATATTTGAATGTTTATTTTTTATTGGGGTTTGTGTTTGTACAGGTAAATCTCTCTATAAAAATGTTAAACACTCTAGAACCCTACTTATACAACTCGATATATCTACTTTATTAGGAAGAGTTTAAGCATCTAATGGCAGATTCTTGGGAGGACATTTGGTCGGCCTGTGTGTTGATGTCTAGATCCCGAAGAGGGAGGGTGGCATTGGTCATGGAGCTCTAACCTTGGATATGCACCTAGATCCCTGGGTTGATGGTTAGAAAGTAAGCGTGATGATACCTAGAATGGATGAAAGTTTAAGTCCATCTTAGTCCCACCTCGCTAGATAACCCTAGTTAGGTATCTAGTCTGAGGCATTGAATGTACCAGAACTCTTTGTACTTCATTTTGGATATCTTCCATGTAACTTTATATATAGGTAATTATGAATACCTCCCTAGTTAAGAGGGAGTGTTGAAGAATGTAACTAGTATTGGTCTTTATAGTTGTACTTGAGTCATGACGTAATATATTTATCAAAAGGAAGAAAAAGAAATTTTATTATTAAATAAATTAACTTATTAAAGGATGAGTTTCATGCTTGGGTCAATTTGTTTAGGTCAAAGTCTCCATTGAAGACTTCTAGGGTTTATGTAAAGTGTCTTTGTCCATGTCATATTGTAAATAACCCTTCTTGGGATTTATTTGTCAAAGAAAAATGTATTTTATTGTATTTTAGGTCTTCTAGGCCTTCTCCACCAAGTTGGCCTCAAGGAGGGACAAGTCAGCCTCAACGGGGGAATTCAAACCCACAAGAAGCCTATCTATTGGAGCAACTCAACCTCATGTGTCACTCACTCAAAAAGATTGAATTGTAGTAGCTGGAATTAGTAAAAGGGATGAATTCCAAGGAAAAAGAAGGAAAGGGCCAACTAAGGAGAAGGAGGTCATTATCCTGCTAATGAAATAAAATTCTCTCTCTCTTGTCTCACACATTTGAAGGACCTAAAGTTGCAGGAGGATTGAAATTACAGTCTTGAAGCTAGGTCGAAATTTTGATGCAATAGGATGAAAAATTGTCTTTGATGCAGTATTAATGCAATATTGAAGCAATGTTGATGTAGTATTGTTTCAATTGATCTTTGAAGGTTGAAAGAATAGTTTGAGGGTTGACTTGGCGGAGGAAGGTCTAATCGTCTTGGATCTTGGTATATCTCATTTTGAATTACTAAAGGAAGAGTTATTGACTGGGTTTTCCCCCATATAGGGGATTTTCCATGGTTGTGTGCCTACATCTCATGTCCTTGATCTTCGTGTTTTGGTTTTGGTAATTTCTTGATGAACTAAGAAAAAATAAGAGCATAAGAAATATGATAATAATAATTAAAGAAATCACAAGTAATTATCAATAAGAGGAAATATTTTTTCCTTTCCAATTTGCTAACAAAAAAGGTAGACCAACACTTCAATAATACAAGAGGTGACTCGATATTCCAAAATTGTGAAAGAACCCATGATGCATGTTCTTCTTTACTAAATCTTAAGGAAAACCAACCCCTATCCAATGTACAAACGAAGGGAAGCATATCTAGATCGCAACTCGATACCTCTTGAGTCCATTTTCTCAGTCAATATGTTAAATAATATCTTCTTCTAACCCTACCAACCAGTACCTTGTCCGTCGTGACCCTGGTTTCATCAAAATTAAAACCATCGCTAAGAACAAGGATTCTATATTTTTTCTTAACATCTAGGCATCTCATTTTCTTGCCTTTTTTTTTTATTCTTCAACCTTATGAATCCTAGAGTTTTGGTCTCCATTATCCAACGAAGTGGCAATCAAAACCACAGGAACTTGTTGCTCGCATGATGGGAGAAGACTAGAGAACCATAATCCTATGGATGAGCCCTGATATCAATAATGTTCTTCCTCTACTATAGGGTTTGTGGCAGGGGATCAACCCATGTGCTCACTTGATCATGCCCTTGTCCCAAAATAGTTATTCTGACATCTTGCAGGTTAGAGATTGTCTATTGCTTCAAAGCCTCCTAATTTACTGCTTCTTCTAGTGATAGCACCACTAAGAGAAAGGGGCTACTAGGGTTTAGAAAATTTTCGGAAAAACTAATATTTTTTGCAGATAGCCTGGTCGAGTCATCAAAGTGATCCAACAAATCCAACCAACTAACAAGAAATGATATTTGTGCCTCTGTGTGAAGGGAATCCTCCAAACTTCCAGGTATGGAGCTCAAATTTGGGGGAAGTTCTAACCTTCAACTATATTTGATAATGGTGTAAATATTCCTTGGTTCGGAGAGCCAGTTGTCGTATCCACCTCCATCCATGAACATTAATGTGTAGGATCAGACCAGATGGGGACAAAATCTAGGGTATACTCAAAATAATCTACCAAATTATCCTCCATAACTTAATGTCCACCTTGTCAATGAGTAAAAGAGAAAAAATACCCAAACAATTCGAACCGTCAACTAGATCGTAGCTGATATCTCAACTACTACAGAACTCCCTCAATAGTGTTGGTACAATTTCCCGAATAGCTACAACACAACCGAGAAGTGATAACAGTGGGGTCTACTGATGTGAGAAGAGGATAAACCAATCTTGAAAAATCCTAACCAATGTCTACGGTAGCCACAAGTTTGCTAACTTCGACCACGTCTCCACCAGAGCTCCCCAACGACCATGGTATTCCTTAATACTTATAATATAATAATATTTTTAACTATGGATATTCATCCTCACTTTACCATGGATATTATTAACTTGTAAATAACATTTATTATAATACCATGAGCTAATATCATGGCTCATCAAATACGACATGTCCAAAAGCCATCTCTTATTTCACAACCAAAATATTTTATAAATATATATTTTTTCATTTACTTTTAATTAACAAAATTAATAAAAATATAAATGAGATCTTAGACAAAGCAAAGGGGATTCCTCTAACCTAGGTTAAAGAATGTTCAACGATGGATATAAACCATAAGTATTTATATTGTAATATGTTTTGAGTTCAAGTGGCTTCGAAGTAAGTAAGAAGGTGTGCCCTCATCCTACAAATACATTTTATCAAGGCAAAAGATCTTATCACAAGATGTTAGAGTAATGCTATTTTAAAAAGTTGTTTTCGACTCCCTGAATGAAATGCATATATTATATTAATATTTTGTGAAAGGATGGAAAGCTATTCATCACAATAAGAGAGGCCCTAGATGTACATCATAATCAATCAATAAAAAATCACATGATCATGCCAATCTTGGACTATGGCAAATATATTAAAAAAAATAATGTGCAAATTGTAGCTATATTACAAAAATTCATATATGCTAATGATTATGGTTTCATAGGGCTATATATTTAGTAATATGCATTATGTTATAATTAAAAAAATGGAGTCGTCTAACGAGGTGGAGTCACTGCTCGGACGACCAAAAGTGGCAAAAACATTTCAAAAAATCTTGTAGAGGCAGTGTTTGAAGCATGTTTTTGATGGTGGAAATGGATTCATCACCATGAAAAACATCTAGGACACCTAAAATTTTGAAGTTGAACAACTATAACTTGGATTTACAAAAATCCTTGCCAGATTTTCTCTAAATATGACTGGAATTTCCATAACTTTCCAGGCAACTCCTTTGCCTCATTAGACTACCCGTAAAAAGACAACTAAAATTCAAAGTCATTATGTTCCATTCAAAGTATCATCGTGGTCTTCTTTCAAATACACTAAACATATAAACGTAAAATCGGCTTTCTTATTTTCTTCCAATTTATTCACATGGTTTCTTTTCAAATGTACGATGCAAAGTGGTAGAAAAACATCTAAATGTCAAATCAAATTCCTTGAAATTATAGTTGATATACAAATATTTTTCCGGTAAAGTTGAAAAAAATTGAATGGGACAGTTAGTGAAAACAAAGATTTCAAGAAATTGTAACTACTTTTCATTTAATGTAAGTATGTATGTTTTTTTCTTTCTTCAAAATAGTTGTAAAATTCAAGCAGATTTGTATTCACGGAATTGATGGTTAGAACAAATTGTGGTTCAACAAAGTTTTTACTAAGTGCACGCCACTATCGATCGCAACATAGCACAACAAATTGCGATAACATTATCATGTGCATACATGTCATACTCGCATCTTTTGAAATTGAAAGTTGCATCTTGAATGTGAAGCCGACCATGGAATAATTAAAAAAATGAGGCAACATTTTCTGAAAAACTAATTAAATTATGGAGTTTGATAGTAATGTGTTGAATTATATAATTTAAATATATTTAGTTAATTTTATATTTTATTTTAAAATTAATTTTTGTTTTGAAGATGAACCATATTAATTGGTTTGAAACTTTGACTAAATCTTAATGACGTGATTATTCCAAAAGAAATTTTCATTAGGTTGACCAAATTTAAACTTTGACTAAATCTTAATGACCTGATTATTCCAAAAGAAATTCTGATTAGATTGACCAAATCTTAATGATATGATTAATTTGAAACACATTCTTATTTGCAATATGGATCACAAAAGTCTAAAATTTAACATTAATTAAAATATATTTAATAATTTAATTATTATAGAATATGCTTATTTTGGAATAGGGCTTTCAAAATTATAAGTATATTATCAATGATTTAAGTAGATGGCATATTGTAGAATATTCTTAATAATATACACAAATCAAATGGTGGGATTTATTTCGAAAGTAGTGAATTATGGTTTTTTGAGCATGTGGTAATGATAAACCATGGTATTGGCCCATCGTATTGTAACTAAACTTGTTTACATATTAAGAAATATCAATGTTAAAATGGGGTGAATATTTATATTTATGAATCTTGTTACAAGTTTTTTAATATCTGTATATATGTTTAACTTATATCTTAATTATTTTTATCAAAAAAGTCAATACACCAATTTGTCCCCCTTTACGGGAAAAAAAAATTAGAAACATAAAAGAGATACCCCTCACCCCTCGAAGATGAAAAAGAGGGAGAAGGGCGAGGGTGATCTCCCCAGAGTGAGAGTTTATAGCTTCATTTATTTATGGAGTCTCGAATGAGGTCGGGACAACCAAATTAATAATAATATAAATTATTTTAGTCTCCAATACATAGTTCAATTGGTTGAGTCACTGTTGCTAAGAGTCTTGCCTATCGGTTTTGCAAATTTGTGAACAAGATGATCGTGTTGAGATTGTGATAGAGGAAACTATTTTACCTAACAAAAAAAAGAAAATTTGTGAACAGGATGATCGTGTTGGGATTGTGATAGAGGAGACTATTTTACACAGGAAAAAGAAAAAGGATTCAGTCAAAAGAATGCAAAAATCAATGAATATTGATCTTGTTGTGTTGAGTGCGCAAATTTCAATCCCAACGAACTTTTCTTCCAACGCAGTATGAAGAGAAACCTTGTGACAAGCCCTCATAAGAGCGCAATTATAACTCTGAATTTGCGCTGCGGAGAAGAGGTACGTCGAAAGGAATAGGAAGGTGTCTTTACTTGCGCCAATGGAGGCAATTAAAGAAATTGCGTCAAAGAGCTTCTTGTGGAAGAGCAACCGTATAACCACCGTCGAAGAGCCATCATCATAGAGATCTCCAGTGTGGAGACTCAACATCGTGAAAATTTGTGGAAGAAGCCACCTGCCTGCATTGACCACAGTAGAGGGAGAAACTAGCTGAAAAAAAAGACTTGCGTGGATAACAAGTGAATGCCTTGAATTAAGGTTATGAATTAAGTGTGCTTTGACTTTTCAAAAAGGAGATTCGTTCACTTTTAAAGTGACTCTATAAATCTAAAATCGTTTTTTAATTCACTTTATTAATTTCTTTTAAATGGGAGTTTAGAAATAAATTATATTATTTTATTAAAGTGAAAAGGTGCATTTTTTTAGTGGAGGTATAAGTGTGAATTTATTTGAAGTGATTTTGTAAAGTGATAAGGTGAAATTATTTTTGTAATTTTGAAGAGATAAGGAGTATTTGTAATTTTTTGTGTAATTGAGTTATAAGTGATTTTGTGAATTCATATGATGTATATTTTGTATTTAAAGTGATAAGTGAATTCTTTTAAAAGAAATTCATTGTTGTGTTGGAAATAATACTGAGAGGGGGGGTGAATCAGTATTAGTCAAGTCAATAATATTTTTCTTTTTATACTCAAAGTTGTATATGCTACTTCCATGTGGGTAACCCACGTGTACACGCAACTATGCTTAAGGAAATAAGTGTATATCCAGCAAACTAATGATTCAGATAATTCATCGTATGTTGATCTTTTAATCTGTGATCAGTACTTTATTATACATTAAACAGTAACCATATGTAGTTAATAACAGTGTAAACCATCACACATAACCAACACATATGAACACCAAGATTTAAGGTGGAAACCCAATGTGGGTGAAAACCACCTGCTGTTGTCGTCTTTGTCTTCTTTTAGTAATAAGAAAATATATTTACAACATTGTACTGGTGCAGACTCATACCAGTATGCAGGCTTCTACCTGCAAAAGGCTACAACCTTCTCTTGTTTTCTAGCTGCTACTGAAAGGGAGCTCCAACCCTCTGGCTCTTGTACTAGCCGATATATTTACCAGTACGTAGGCACTGGCCTCCAGAAGGCTACAACCTTATTTCTTCCTCCAGGGACCACGTTTTATAAATTTTCATACTGGATACTCTTGGAACACAACATCACACTTTGCAAGCCACGTTTCATCCAATTTTCATACTGGACCCATCAACAACATTGAAGCTTAAATCAATCACCACTGCAATACAACCATCAACTATATCTGCATCAACCCATCAGTGAAACTCAATCATTACTTTTTGAATCAACAAAACTCAATCAATCACTGACAACCTCTAAACCTCTGACACAACTAAATCAACTATTCATTCATACTTTAATCAACTTCAACAAATCAACTGGAATAGAGAGATCACTGTAGCTAGTATATAAATTTGTACCAACAACACTGCATCATTAATCAAAACCAGCTATAACCTCAAAACCATGTATCAAAGAGTAAACACAACTTGGAAGCGCTGAACCAGCGTGTATATGCAACTTCACCAAAGTGAACCAGTGTATAGATCTGCAAATACTTACTTATAACTTCGTTGCACTTCCCGACTTCAGACAAACCCAGATCATCACATATAAAGGATCATACATGTGTTAGCAACCAGATCTAGCCCATCATATCACATAATGGTAATTCATTATGATTTTGATCCATTATTAAATCTCATCCATCATTACTGAAGCAAATCATAATCAATCAATCTGAACACTATTACCAGAATGCAGTCACCATAACATAAAGCAAAACCCAGATATCTGCATCAACAACTAGAACCAATTGCAACTTCAAAAATCATAGTTCTCAAGATATACGCTACTTCGATGTGTCGAACGTACGTGTATACACACTTTTACCAAAGTCAACTAGTGTATACATCTGTAAATATTCATTCATAATTTTGCAGCTATTCCAGACTTCAGTTATAACCAGATCATAATATTTACAAAACAATACATGCATGAGTATACAGATCTAGAATAAATATGATCAAACCATATAAAGATGATTCATTCCAAGCCTTAAGATCTCGATCCATCATTAGATCTTTTCCTCCCTCAACCGCTAAGGCTCCTCCTTGGTTTAGATCAAGTAAAGCATCATAAACCCATAACCTACATACTGGATCTCACACTTCATCAGATATTCAAAATGCTTGTTCGTTTTGGCCTAATGATCTTCTCCTCCTTATATAGTTTTATGCCTTTCTCAATACCTTGGACTAATTCCTCAGGGTCAATAACTCGGACTAGATACCTTGGACCAATACCATGGATCAAAATACCATGGACCAAATACTTCAGACCAAAAACTTAGTTTTCCAAGGTATAAGCGCTTTTACTTCTGTGAAAGTGCATGTGTACGCTATACGCACCTTTTGTTCTATTAACCTGCGTGTATATGCAGCTTGGTCAAGGTGAACCTGTGTATATCCCTCTTTCTTCATTCTGTGAAGACTGATCTATAATTCTTTGTTGTTTACGTGCTATATTGTGATCTTTCATCTGAGTGAGTTGCCTTTTGAACTGATTCCTTAAAGCTTCCCTACATTTCATCACATCTATAAATACTACTACCATGCATTCTGTCACATCTGATATCTCTTCTGTAGATTCATTTAGTTACCATATACAAGTGAGATGTTCTACTACAAGTGGGTTGCCATCAATTACAACACATACATCATAATGCCAACATGTTGTACTCCAAAGTAATTTTTTACTTTGAGAGCGATTGAGTCAATGCAAGCAGTTTTTGCAAACAATTTTCTTCCAAAGTTTTCAAGTGTGACATTATCATTAAGAAGTTTCCACGACAAAGTTGTGACATTGAAGAAAGATGTACTCCCGTAATTAATAAAATCATGTTTTTTGTGGTGTTGAAGTGTCCTAGATCTCCCTGAAATTGAATAAGGGGATCTTAGGTACACCGTGTGTAATGAATGAATGTGCATGACTTGTGTTCAGATTATCAAAATGCTCTCTTTGTATTATGCTTAAACAACTACATGCACATAAGCAAGCTTAAGTATAAGGATGCTTAATCAAGTTCCTGTAATCAAGCTTAAAGTACACAAGCACAAATCATCACATCATCAACTTGATAAGATAATATTCCAAGAAAGCACATTTCACATCATGTAATCAAAGCAATCAAGTTAAGGATGCTACAAAATCAGTCATTTCATGCCAAGATGACATCAGCATCATCAACACTTTTTTTATCACTTGCAGATAAACATTTTTTAACTGAATTGTACGAATGCATTCTCGGTTGCAACCGACACCCTAATTTGAATTGTTAAGGTGAATACATTAAGTCAAGTAAGTCTTCAACTAAGTCATCAAGATTGAACTTGTCATTTGTCTCTTGGGTGCATTTTCGACAATGTTCAACACCCTTCTTTTTTAAAAATCAGTACATTCAAGAAAGCACAAAGTGTCAGTAATCAATCAAGCAAGTTCAAGCAAGCCATGTAGCAAGAAATCATCATCAAATGAGTGTGAATTATAGTATTCAAACAACAAAACAAGTGAATGTGTCATTCAGACAACCAACCAAGCGAGCGTGTCATTCAAACAACAAAGCAAGCGAGTGTGTAATTCAAACAATCAAGTAAGCGAGCATGTCACACTCAAGTGCGAAAGTTCAATGCACGACATCGACAACAAATGAGCCAGTGTGAAGTTGATTGAAGCATTCACAAAGTGTCAGTGAAGCATTCAAGCAAAGCGATTGTCATCAAGTGAGTGTGAAATCAAGAGTTCAAGCAACCAAGCTATAAAACTTTAGCAAGTGTTTAAAGCATCAACAAAGGCAATAGTACAAGTGAGCCTATATTCAAAGTGAGCAAACTAACATGGCCACACACATTCAACTGTCCCAAATTCTTCACAATTTGATTTTATCATCAGCTGGCGATATGGTGAACATCAGCAAAACAACTCTTGCTGATATTCAAGTGCATCTTCAACATGCACATGAAATGATTGAGTTCCTTCAACTGAATTCGCAATTAAAAAGAACTGAGTTGCTCTAGATGAGTGATGCTTCCAAGTCTTTGAATAATACAAATACAGCAGATGACTCCAAGTCACTGATCCAACCAAATTGAAGTGTCGAAGTGGTTTCTGATCCAGTTCATCTTTCTTCCAAACCAATCATCAAGACATGGGAAGAAATCCAAAGTAACAAAAATCGACGAGGCTTAGGATATGTCAAAGATGACGCCAAATTGCATATCCAAGATTATGAAAGGCCCATTAAGTTTGTTAATGTAGGGTTTCTTGCACAAATCACATCAGCTAGTTCAGAGAAAGCTGAATACAAACAAAAATACACGAAAACTGAAGTTGCAGTCAAACCAAATTGCCTTTATTGTCAAAGAACTGATCATCTGGAAGATCAGTGTTTTGATCACTATCATTGTCACCATTGTGGCAAGTCAAATCATTCATCAGCGCAATGCAACAAACAATAACAATCAACCAGATTAAATATCAATTATTCATGGATTGATCCTTGGGAATGGTCATTCACGGTCAAAAGATTGTATAAGTTTTACAATCGAATTCACTCACACATATTGCAGTCAACAGTAAAAATGAACATGGTACTCTCATATAGTTGAATGGGGGAATAAAGATGAAGATGGTCTCTCCTTTCAGCTGACAAAGGGGGGAAATGTCAATGAAATTGACAGTGGTTTCAGACTGAAAGTCTCGACAACATTAGCAAAACAGCTAATGGGTATTTTCAATTTTCAACATCAACAAATTTTCCAATGGTAATTCTCAATATTTTGTCAGTGGGCAAGCAAATTCATCAGTGGGTGTCATCAACATTTTATGAGTGGACAAAGGATGCTGATTGAAATCAAAGGATAGGTGGATCATTTTGCACCTTGGTACACGATGGAGTTGTCAAGCAAAATTTCAGAGATGACTCAGACTTGCAGCTGGCTCATGTTGTCTTTGGATTAGAGTTTTTTCAGCATCCATCTTTGG
This sequence comes from Pinus tabuliformis, assembly GCA_031772625.1. Classification (NCBI taxonomy): domain Eukaryota; kingdom Viridiplantae; phylum Streptophyta; class Pinopsida; order Pinales; family Pinaceae; genus Pinus; species Pinus tabuliformis. The sequence goes on along the minus strand of CM062809.1, from coordinate 1,108,230,345 downwards.
CGGATTTTCAAGAAGTGTTTTTTGAGGATCAAAACTTTCAGCATGAGGACTTGGAGAAGGTACTAGGTTCTTATTTTGGACTTATCATTGAGGGGGGGAATGTTAGCCTCACTCTCATATGTTAAAACAATTCTAAGTCCAAATAATTAAATTAATTAAAATCATGAAAGTTAGGATTTAATCTTACCATTCTAGATTGATTTTGTTCCTCATAGGTAGGAGTCAGTTTAGGCCTAGTTGGTGAGAGATTCTCTCCAACTAGTTAGGCTCCTATATTAGTGTGTTGTTGAGATATTTTCTCAACCATAGTGTCCAAGATAGATGTACTATCTTGAGACAAACTTCCTCATGTATTTATTTGTACTATTATCATTCTTTGGATATTACATTTTTTGAGAGTATGAGGAATACAATAAGGTTGAAGCCTTTTCCGCCATTTATATGTCTCTATGTATTTTATTAATGTTTTATAAGTTGATTGAATATCTTTCACCTTAGGTTTAGGCCTTGCTAGTTAGCGAGTGAGTAGATCCATTGGGTTTGATTTACCTAATTATAAAAAACTATTTTAAATAAATTTATAATTAGTCAATGATTCTTATGATTTTTTTTATTTTAGCAAGTTGAGAAGTAAGATGAAGTATTTGAATGGTTATTATGAATTGTTGCCTACGTATCTAGTTATCAGTTTGTGATTTTTGGGTTAGCCTTCATGATTATGATGTTCTTAAATTTTAAGCTTTGTTGCTTTGATTATTGGGTAAAAAAAAAAAATGTTTTATTAGATGATATTTTAAGTTTTTTTATGTTTTTATATTTATTTTTGTGGGTTGTTTTTTTATATAGAATAATGAAATTTATTTATATAAAATGTTGTGAAAATGCACAAAGGTTGATTATAACTAGATAATCCATGTAGTATTAAAAAGTGATATAAATTTCCTACTTAAAATTTATAATTTCAAAACCATTTAAAATACTCATTCATATAGAGATTTACGACACACCAAGGGCCAAGGGATAATTTAGTAGTGTTAAGAGGTTATAGAAATTTGCTACTCAAGAATTTTGATTTCAAAACCACTCAAATACTCATTGATACATAAATTACCATATACAAAAGATTGGGACCTTCAAAATTAGAAAATTGGATAGCTGACAAGTCTCCCATTAATTAAAATAATCAATTTTCCTCTCATTGGTAGCCAAATTAGCTTGGGAGTGAGACAGTTTTTTGTTATTCTATCACTGGCAAAACCATTCAAACTTGTAGCTCGTTATTTTTATCAAAATTTTAATTATGTTAAGAATCTCATTTAATTTGGAATCCCTAGCCTTCGTTCCAAATTGCATGTCTCTCAAGATGATAAATGAGTTCCCTAGAACAAGAAGATGTCTTGGATGGAATGTACGAGCTAAGATAATACCATGCAGAAGAGAATGTATATCTGTTAAATTAGAATCCTTAATTACCATACATATTGTCCTTCAATTATTCCTTTGGGACCGAACATTACACCACCCCACCGCACTTCCTTCCTCTGTATTTTCTAGTCAATTTTGCCCAAAATCTAGAAGGAGCTTATTAGATTCACAATTTTGAGTTGTGAAATCTGCATAATTTGAATGCACTAAGGATTTTTTCGCATATTGAATCAATTATGCATTCTGTTAGCACTCCAAAATTTCCCTAGGGTTGTTATGTTGTGTTTAATGAAATAATAGAGGTAACCACAAACCTACTTTCAAGGTGAGGATCTAGCCTTCTTGATGCTCATAGAGGGCTCTCTCTTAATAATTTAAGTTTGTTGAATTAATTGATTTTAGGCTAGTTATTTATGCTTGATTGGGTTTTGATTTGATTTGGTGGTGGAATCACTGATTTAGATGGATAGATGAATGTCTTTTTACCATTGGGATATGGAGTCAAAAATGTCAAGAAAACAAGACTGAATCAAGTTCTAAAGATAGCGTCCACAGGGCAAGGTAGCTAAGTAATTTCAGATCTTTTAGGTTGGATGGTGAAATGGTTTTTAATCAGGATCAAGGAGCAATTAAGGATTCCTCAAACAGAATAATGAAGGAAATGAAAGAGATAAATAAAAACTAGGGAGAAATGAAGAATTCCCTACTCTAGATATAAGAAGAAAACATCAAAATGAATAATTGTTCAAGACAGAGTGTACTTAAACAAATTCTGTAATAATATTCCAGTTATTACATCCAAATTTGGGAAACATGTAAGTATGTGAAATACTTAAGAAAATAACAATTTAATAAATGAAAAACACTTCACTAAAGTGGCCCAACACATGAATCCTGTAATGCAATGCTTTTATTACTAAGTCCAGTCTGCTGACTTGAAAATGTTAGAATAAACCATTAGGTTTCAGATCAATATAACCATAGAAAGGTTCAGCAATCCACCCTCAATACTTCAAATTATGAAGTATTTATACTAAAAAAACTATTACAAAATATCCTAAACTGATTTAAGAATTATTCAAGGAAAAGGAAATATCTTCAGGCAAGAAGATAGAGACACCTAGGAGACTAAAGGCTAGCAGTCCCTACTTTTATTGATTTTGATGTTTGTTGTTTTGATCTTTTTCTTCTTTCTCTCTTTTGCTATTGCTCTACGCTGGTTGTTTTTTTATGATGTTGAGTGTCTTTTATGTTGGCTTTATCTCCAAACTCTATTTTTGACTTTTAAACTCTATCTTTCATTTGATACTCTTTAACTTAACTGATTTGTTACACTTTACTTTTTTACCTTGATTACTCTTGACTGCTTTGTTTTCACTGTTTTACCTTTCATTTTCACGGTAAATAATTCAACTTTTACAAAGACTCTACATCTAGTATTTTAATCTTTAGCATTCTTTTGAAGATTTCATCATCCTCTGTGTATTTGCAAATGTAGGTTTGTTGATAAAGAGATATTTTACCTCATGCTAGAGGTAAAAGAGATTCTCAAAAGTTTGATAGAGCACCTTTACTGTTGGAATTCCTTTCATGGCTGAATTGTTTGCTTGTTCCTTTGCCACTTCTTTGATTTTCTTATCATAGTCTTCATGCTTCATCAATCTATCATTGATAACCAATGGATTAGGCAGACCTTTCTACCTCAAGAGATCAAATTTCACCATAAATCTGGTTATTGCAAGCTCCATGTTTTGACACTTGTCTTCAAGTTGTACCATCAAGTTCCTCTTAGAGATTACCTTTTCCACTTCTAGAATTGTTTCAGTCCTGTCACTTATGTCAAACTCTTCCAATTCATGTTTGTTCTTGGAAAAGAAACTTAATGATTTCATTATCCTCCTCTGGCTTCTTACCAAGTTCTCCCTTAACTTTTTGGATAGCTTCAGTTGCTTCCTTGATTAAATCCTTTTTCTCAAAGATGACTTGGATGGATGGCCAAATATCATTAATGGAGTTAATGATATTGGCCCAAGGCTACTGCTTCACTTGGGCTAGTGGTTCTTTCAATGTCAATTCTTTCTCTAACTTCTGTATTCTTTCAATCAATCTATTTGACTTTCATATTTATGCATGATTTGTACCAACTTCTTTTCATCTTCTAGACTTTTTATTTGATCTTTAGGTCTATTTATTTCATTTGTTTGGATGGACATATCCTGCATAGCTTTGATTAATTTACCTACTTCATCACTAGGATGACTTGCTGCTATAGATGATTCTGTAACTGATGTAGTTGTTGATGTAGTGTGAAGTGTTGTAGCTACTGGAACTATTGTGGCTGCTGAAGCTGCTAAAGGAGAAGGAACTGTTTTAGTAACTATAGGAATAGTAGTGATAGTAACTGCTTCCATGTTGTCCTTTTTCTCCTGTACTAACTTATCCATCTCATTTTCCATTTCTGTCAATTGAGCAGTTAACTGAAGAATGAGGTTCATCATCTCATATTTTTGGTTTTGATTCTCTAGAACTTCCTTGGTCTGTGGATGTTCAATAGGAGGCAATCTTAGCTGCTTCTTCAATGCAGCAATGTCTGCATTCTTTTTCTTAATGAGTTCTTTTGCACCTTTGACATTCTTTAGATCATATCCCACTTCTATATCCAAATGTTCAAGGGATTTAATTATGTTATCTTTAGCTTGTGAGGATGCCTTCTCTAGTTTTAACTATGCTTTGATAGTCTCTATAGAATTTTGTAGTTTTTGTGCACTCATAGATTTTTCGGTCATAGTTGTGTATAACATTTCTCCAGCTTGCTTATGAAATTCTATTTGGTCTATAGGATGAACATATCTTGGGTCCCTATAATACTAGTGATTACCCCATTAATATTGTAGTTATACCCCTTATTTATATTGTTGTGCCCCTATTACCCCCATATTGTTATTTCTGTGCCCCATAGAATCCCTCTATTGTTATTTTTGTGGCTTTATATTATTATTGTTAGGTCGGCTGGATTATATTGTGACTCCTTAGACTCCTATATATAGAAAGGAGGTTTTTTCATTTGTATCATCCAAGAATTGTTCATTTATGTAATGTAAAGGAGGTTTCCTCCTCGAAGAGGCTGAATTCTAAGGCGTTGATCTATCTTTTCTATCTTTTCTTGAGCTAGTTTCATAACATTTGGTACCAAAGCTTTGGATTCTAGGGTTTCGCTGCTCCAAACAGGTCATCGTGGCATTTTCGCTATAATGTTTTTTCTGTGACGTTTCAAAAGTCTCAAAAAAAACCCATTTGAGAAAAAATCGTGCTGAACCTTGGGTCCGAATTTCAGAGCTTTTCCCGCGATATTTGCGGAGATATGATCCGAGGAAGTTGGTCTTTTTGCAGACTCCTGAATTGCATTCAAAACAGGTGACCTAGGGAAAATCGTCATAACTTTCTCTCTGGGGATCGGATTGAAATTTAGTAAGAAGGTACAGAAAGAGGACGGACTGTAGTTTCTTGTGTGTTTTTCAGATTCAAAGGTTGAAACAGTGACTCGTGGCACATCATACAAGTTCGCTCTACTGAACCAGTCTAAAAGAAAGTCATTGTGGGAGATTTCACATAACTCTTCCTTGGAGAATCCAATTTGGCTTAGACTTGTGGCATTGGAAAGAGGACGCAGAAGGCTACTACAAGTAGCAATTTCAGAACTGGATGATCCGAAATTACAGAGATACATCAGATTCAATATCAGGCTTCTATAAAGTGAAAAAAGGTGTGTAGTTTTTTTTAAATTTTTGTGTAAGCTTGGTTTAACGGAATTCAAAGGGCATAGTAAAGCATTATTATCAGTAACTGACGCCCCAAGGAAAGAAAATGCAAACACCTAGTAAGGAACCTGAAAGCTCTAGCATGACTCATGAAGAAGAGGAAGAAATGCTACATGATATATCAAAATTACAAGAACAAGTGCAACAAATGTCACGCTCACAAAAGCTAACTAAAGCTAAGATAAGTGGCGTGGAATCTAAGATAAATGGCGTGGAATCTAAAATAAATGGCGTGGAATCTAAGATAAAGGGCATGGAAGCTAAGATGGATGATTCGAAGACAGATTTGAAGAGAGACATGGCAGATTTGAAGATAGATTTGAAGACAGACATGGAAGAATTGAAGAAGTTGCTACAAGAAAGGGTCACTAATGGTGAAAAGGTAGTAAAGGAAACTCATGATGAGAACAAAAGAAATGTTAATCATGATTCCATAGACGCTAATTTTGGATCGAAGAATCACCATATTCCAAAAATCGATATGAGGAAGTTTGATGGCAAGGATCCCGCCACATGGATATTACAGATGGAGCAATTCTTCGATCTCAATAATGTGCAAAACGCACAAAAGGTACGTATGGCAACTGTATATTTGGAACCAAATCAGTTTGTATGGTATCAATGGCTTTGCTCTCGTAAACAATTTATCACTTGGGCAATTTTTACAGAAGAATTGATAGCACATTATGAAGATACAAAAAGCAACACTTTTTTTAGCCATTTGATAAGTCTCAAACAAAAGGGTTCAGTAATGGAGCACATTGAGGAGTTCCAAAAATTGAACATAAGGGTAAAAGATATTCCAGAGGAGCATAGGATTGATGTGTTCATAGGGTCTTTAAAGGATAATATCCAACATGATGTTCGCCTTTGGGAACCTGATTCATTAGAGAAGGCATTCAGGTTAGCAAGAAAAATGGAAAGCAAAATTATGGCAACCAGGAAGCATACCACTCACAACTATAAAGACGGAAGTGTTATTGCCCCTAGTCTTCCACAACCTATAAGGTTGACACCACAACAATTGGAAGAAAAAAGAACAAAAGGGCTTTGTTACAGTTGTGATAGAAAATACACTAAAGGTCATAAGTGTGCTGAGAAGAAATTATTCTACATAGATTGTGAAGAGGAAGAAGAAAAGGAGCAAGAAAGGTCAAAAGAAGAAGATATACTCCAGGAACAAAGCCTAGATGAAGAACAAATAAATCCGACCATATCTTGTAATGCATTGGCGGGAATTACCACTCCTCAAACCATCAAGATAGAAGGACAAATCAAGAAGAAAAAGGTAATAGTGTTGATTGATTCAGGAAGCACCCACAATTTTATTCATTGTAGGGTAGCAAAAGAATTGAATTGCTTCTTATATCCAGCACCAGAGTGTCAAGTGATGATTGCAAATGGAGGAATAATAAATTGCTTTGAAAAGTGCCATAATATCAAGCTATCCATGGGAGAATATGTATTGACTAGCCCAATGCTTTCCATTCCAATGGGAGGTGCGGATGTTGTACTAGGAGTCCAATGGCTACAATCCTTGGGTACAATAGCTTTTAATTTTCAAGAACTTTTCATCAAATTTTCTACGGAAGGAAAGGAAGTTGAATTAAGGGGTATTGCAGGGAAACCAGGAAAGATAATCAGCTCTCATGGTATGACAAAGCTTCTAAAAAAGGAGCAAAGAGGTGTAATTGCACAATTATGCTCGCTAGATGTTTCCACATTGGAATCATCTATTTCTCCAGATCTCCAAAAAGTCCTGGACACTCATTCCAAGGTATTTGAGACTCCCAAGGGTCTCCCACCTATGCGTGATCATGATCATGCTATTCATCTGATTCCAAGAAGTGTTCCCCCAAACATCAGGCCGTACAGATATCCCTATGTCCAAAAAAGTGAAATTGAACGTATGGTTGCAGAAATGCTAGAGGCTGGTAAAATTCAACCGAGTCAAAGTTCTTTCTAAGCTCCAGTAGTATTGGTGCACAATAAGGATGGATCATGGCGCATGTTTTCGGATTATAGGGAGCTCAACAAGCTCACTATTAAAGATAAGTTCCCCATTCCTGTTATTGATGAATTACTGGATGAATTGCATGGATTAATTTACTTCACCAAGTTGGATCTTCGTTCGAGATATCATCAAATCAGAATGAAGATTGAAGACATTCCGAAAACGGCATTTAGAACTCATGAGGGTCATTATGAATTTTTGGTCATGCCTTTTGGCCTTACCAATGCACCTTCAACATTTCAAGGTTGGATGAATTCAATTTTCAAACCATTCCTTAGAAAATGTGTGTTAGTATTGTTTGATGATATACTAATCTACAACAAGTCTTGGAAGGATCATGTTGAACATGTTGACAGAGTGCTACAACTATTGGAGGAGAAACAATTATATGCAAAAAGATCCAAATGTTTCTTTGGAGTCCAGGAGGTGGAATATTTGGGTCATATTGTATCTCATGAAGGAGTTAAGGTAGACCCTAGCAAAATTAAAGCCATCAAGGAATGGAAAATCCCCACATCCATAAAGCATCTGCGAAGATTTCTTGGGTTGACAGGGTATTATCGCAAGTTTGTTAAGAATTATAGGAGAATAGTAGCACCTCTAACAACATTATTGAAGAAAAATTCATTTTCATGGACTCCGGAAGCAACAAAGGCCTTTGAACATCTTAAAGAGGCAATGTGCCAAGCAGGAATTTTTTTGGGATGGCCTTAAATCAGATATTCAAAAGTTTGTGGCGGAATGTTTGGTTTTCTAGCAAAATAAAGTTGAAACAATTAAGACATCGGGTCTATTACAACCTTTATCCATTCCAAGCCAACGTTGGGAGGAGGTTTCAATGGATTTTATCACAGGTTTACCCAAGTCTGAGGGAAAGAGTGTCATCATGGTGGTAGTTGACAAACTTACCAAGTATGCACACTTTTCTGCATTATCACATCCATTTAAAGCCAGTACAGTTTCTACTGCATTTATGGAAACTGTTCAAAAGCTACATTGAAACCAAAAGATTATTGTAAGTGACAGAGATCCCATTTTCACTGGAAATTTTTGGACAGAATTATTTTCTTGTCTTGGTACTCAGTTAGCTCATAGCTCATCTTATCATCCTCAATCTGATGGGAAAACTGAGATAGTAAACAAATGTTTGGAAGGATATCTTCATTGCTTTGTATCTGATAAACAGACACAATGGGTCAAATGGTTGCCTCTGGCTGAATGGTGGTATAACACTTCCTTCCATACAGCAACAAAAATGACCCCATTTATGGAACTTTATGGGTATCAACCACCATCCATCACATCATATTTAAGAGAAAATTCTAAGGTTCAGGCAGTGGAACATCACATCGAACATCAACAACAAGTCCTCCAACTCTTAAAGGATAACCTCGTGTTGGCACAAAATAGAATGAAACAACAGGCAGATCAATATTGCAGTGAAAGAAGTTTTGATGTAGGTGATTGGGTATTCCTACGGCTACAACCATATAAGCAAATGTCCCTAAAGCAAGCTAAGAAGGATAATAAATTATCACCAAAGTATTATGGTCCGTACAAGGTGTTGCAAAAGATTGGTACTATGGCATACAAATTGGAGCTTCCTGCAGCTTCTCGATTGCACCCAGTTTTCCATGTTTCATGTTTAAAGAAGGTTATAGGTGACAAGCTCCCAATTCAAACAATATTGCCAGAACTTGACGAGGAAGGAAAAATTATATTGGAACCGAAAGCAGTCATAGAAACAAGAACTCGGCAGCTACGAAATCGATCAATTTCAGAGTATCTTATCAAGTGGAAGAACTTATCCGTTGAAGATTCCACATGGGAGGATGAGAATTTTATGCAGAAGTATCCAGAACTACTCAAGCGTTGAGGACAACACTTTTTTGAAGGAGAGGGGCATGTTGGGTCCCTATAATACTAGTGATTACCCCATTACTATTGTAGTTATACCCTTTATTTATATTGTTGTGCCCCTATTACCCCCATATTGTTATTTCTGTGCCCCATAGAATCCCTCTATTGTTATTTTTGTGGCTTTATATTATTATTGTTAGGTCGGCTGGATTATATTGTGACTCCTTAGACTCCTATATAGAAAGGAGGTTTTGTCATTTGTATCATCCAAGAATTGTTCATTTATGTAATGTAAAGGAGGTTGCCCCCTCGAAGGGGCTGAATTCTAAGGCGTTGATCTATCTTTTCTATCTTTTCTTGAGCTGCTTTTATAACAACATATTTGGCATGAATCTCATAATCTGTATTTTTGTAATATGTCGATGACCTAAGATGCTGTATTGTGGGTTGCAAAAAGTTCATCTGCATTTTTCTTGTCTTATAATCAAATGCAGAAAGTAATATGTTATGGCTACCGGGAGACTACTTCAACTACTATGAATATATTTCAACTTTTATTTCTTCATTTATTTCCTTAATATCTTTGTATCTCTCTTTGATGTTTATTTCTCTGTCCATTGGTTTACTTGAAGAAGGGACTTCAACAGCATGCTGCTTCTCGATGATCTGAGCACTAGAAGTTGAAGGATGATGAGTTTCCTTTGAAACTAGTGGAAGTGCATTTTCTTTAATTACAGTGTCTATTTCAATGATCTCAATTGTATCAATTACTTCTTCTTGCTCATTTACTGGGTTCAACGTTGTTCTTTTCTATACATCATTTCAAATTTGTTAATTGTTATATCTTTGTTTGAGCAAGAACCTTCTTCTCTAGTCCTTTTTGCATTTCTGTCCTGTAGGGTTGGAGTATGTAGAATGGAACTAGTATCCACCTGCTCCTCCATATCTAGTAAGGTGTTTTCCAACCACTCTGACTGGTTGGCATATCTTTCAATCTCTGGCTTGGACTCATGCATAAAAGGGCTCAATTTAAAATTGAGTCTCAGTTTGTTTATGACACCCAAAGGATCATACTGTCATTTGAAACTATCACTAAACTTCATTTCTTGTAAACATCTTTTTGCTTCCTCTCCAACATCCCTATTATTGCAGATAAAAGGACCAAGCTGGTTCTTGATTTTAAACTATGTTTTCTTCTTGGCTGATAGAAAATTAACATCATATGAATTTATGATCTGCTTGATATATTCTAGTGCAAATATCCTCATGGGGAGATATTTGGGCAGCTTATATGGAGTGAGTTGACATCCATACACCCTAATTTCAATGTAGTTCTGGTATAAATACCAGTCTCCTATTCTACTGTGTTTTGACAACTGTAAAACTTTATTTATTTCATCACTGACCCTGAGTTGATTGCTACTACTTAGCATGTTAACGACTAGGTGAACAAATGAATCAATGAAATCCTTGTAGCTGAAATCAGTGGAATATTTTTAGATTAAGGACGTCCAAAAGATAACAGATCTAGGATTGCCCTTAGTGTCCACTTTTTGGATGTTAACTGTAAACCTTTCTTATTGGAAATATAGAAACATATGGAACAATACTGAAGAGTGTTTGAATACTCTTTCATCTGGCAATCTAATCAATTGATCATGGATTCTATTTGTTAAGAATTTGGCAAAATTGAAAACTGTAGCTAGAGGATTTCCTGGGAAAAAAATAGAAAGGAAACCAATTATAGGTTCATCTACACATCCATCAGTGGTATATCCTAGAATACAGGACAACATGGTTACAATATGTTTGGTTCTCTCAGAGAAAATGGTGGCAGAATATGCAAGGTTGTCTGTAGGAACTTGAGCTTTTTCTAGGAGGAAAGTCTGAAAATTTTGAGATCTCTTGGAAAGGTCCATCTTTAGGTACAGATAAATTAGTGTTTCAATAGAAAATGGGGCTTCATTAGGCTTTTGCTGGATCTGCAATGTTTCATTTATTAATCTTGTAGTGACTGTGAACAAAATTTGCTGGTTAGGAGAGACTATGGCTCTTTGACTTGGGGAATAACAGAGTTGGCATAGGTGGATGATTTCAGGGAACTGGTATACCTGTGGGAACAAGTATTTGGGTAAATTTGACTCCCATAGCTGAATATCATCATTCTGGTTGAGGAATTTATCTTTGCTCCAGCAGTGGAGTTTTAATAGATTGTTAGGGGAGGCTGTGTCTTTGATCTGGAAATCTCTATTGGCCAATGGGAGGTGGTCAATATACAGGTGAGGAGTTTGCAAGGGTTTTGCATTCAGAATTCTTTGGGAAGCCATAGATTTGTTTGTTTGATTCAATTTATTACTATCTGTCTTAAGAAGTAGTCTTAGGACCTCTCGAATAGTGCGAAAAGATGAATACAATCTGCAAAAAGGGTTTTGGATGCAACAGTGGATTTCTTTAGGTCGGCAAGGCTTTTAAATTGGTTCAATTGATTAACCTATTAGAAATGTTGTGCAAAGCTTAAGTACAGGCCTTGGGCACTTCAGGAATACCTGGAAAATGAAGCTCTGGTATACAAAAGGGTTCTCTAGGGACAACGAAGGCTTTATGAAGCTTCAATGGTCTTTATACTGCTTCAAATCAGAGTCGGTAGCGTCTTCTGATAGCAAAAGTTTGAACTTTGGTCATAAATGGCTTAAAATAGTTCAACAGATATTATGGAATTTTAGAATAGGTAAGAGAGGTCCTTTTCTGCAATCCTTAACAGAATAATATTGAAAAGATTAGAAAGGGCGGATCCTTTCATTTTTAACCAACAATGGTTAATCTTTGGGCACAGGGTTAAATTTAAATAGTAGGGCGGTTTCATCTGACGCGAGGAGGCAGTAAGGTGGTTTATCGCATGCTCAAAAGTGGTATGGTGGTATTATTTTGGAGGATGTGATATAACATGGGGCTGCCACGTAGCAAAAAGGTGGGCAAGGAAAACAACTTATCTTGTGTGCTTTTGTGATGTTAAAAGTCAGACGTCGGAGCGTGCGATATGGAATGCAGACCGTTAGATCTGGAGGTGGGTGATCAGAGGGTTATCAGGTAGCAGAGTTGTGAGGGATGAGTCAGGGTGTGGGGTTGGTTTTAATTAAAATGTAAGGTAGTTAATTAGAAAATATATAGAGGATTTAATATATGTGATGAGGGTTAATAAAATGTGGGACCGGGAGGATATCTCAGCAGGGGTTTAATAAAATAAATTATAGTTTATCAAATGAAAATGGGGGTTAATGAAATGGTATGCAGGGAAAAAATATCTAGGGATATGAGTCAAAACGGTATCAAGGATGGTTTTTCAATGAAGCTCGATACATTTTAATTATTTAAATTTAGGATAAGGGGATTTTAGTGGGTTTTAAAGGAAATATGTAGGGCAGGGTGTAAAATAAAGGGAAAAAGGGTTATTTTACAAGGGAAAATGAGATGAAATAAGGGAAAAGGTAAAATGAAGGGGAAGGGATAATTTTTACAAGGGGTAAATGAGTTTGGAAGGAAGTTAGTAATATGAAATAAACCAATTGATGCTTTCCATGCCTTGTGAAAACTGCTTCTGCCTACCCATCATTTACCCTAACATTTTTTCTTCATTTACTAGGTGCATTTGAGCTTGCTAACCCTTTATTTCTTTTTCTTTTGTAAGCAACTATCTAATTCTAACCTTATGACTTTATAATGGCTCATATTAAACTATTGAGCTCACTATTGTTCTCTACCTAACTACTGATCTGCCAAGATTAAACAGTTTGGCTAGATTTTTATTCTCTATCTATTAGCATGAAATTTAAAGCATGAATGAATCAAGATTAAACTATTTGACCATCATGGATTGTGGCATTTTTGACAAGCTACACACAATCTTATTTTGCAAAGTAAAAAGTAGTGGCATTTTAATTTGCATCAATTTCAGAATCTATTTTTTATCTCTTTCTGGTGGGATTTATACTCTTTTTTTATCTTTATTTATTAGTCCTTTGATTTTTCTTTTATTTTTAATATGGGAAAACATTTTGTAGGAAGAAAAAGTATGTACAATATTGCAAGACTAATCATAGTCAATTCAAAGTTATGAATCCTATTATTATAGGACACTAACACATTCAAGAACACATTTTAAACAACAAAAAATCACTATCTTACCAAAAAATTTCAACCAAAAAAACCAAAATATAAAAAAGTTAGATTTCCTTTTTCATTAATAGTTCATAAAAGGTAGGTTTTCACTATTATTAAATTCCTCTATATTTTAAATCAATAACCTATTTTTATTTAAAAAAAAAAACAAACAAACAAACAAACTCTTAATCAAACAAACAATTAGCTACCAATATAATTATCCTAAAAATTTTACATAAAATGTTTAGAAATTATAGCATCAATTTTACATTAGGTAACTCAAATATAGTTATTTTAATATCAAATATATAATTACATAAAAAATAGTTATAGAATTTAATTTAAACCTCTAGTGATTTAAATGAAATTGAAAAATTAAATGTGAATAAGGACCCTAACGTTTTTGCACTAAATGACAATTGCACGAAGAAATCACATAAGTGTATAAGCCCAAATGATAAACTGCATTAAGAAATCACAAAATTGTATGAGCATTAATTAAAGAATTGCATCATTTTTATGTCGGTGAGTTAACGATCCACAAAACTTACATCGAGATTAATGAAATTAACATGCATATATTGTAGGGCACAAAGGAAAAACTATTACTTATGCTAAAATTATGAGTTGTCTTTAGTGTGATTTTTTAGAAGTTTTTCGGATGCCTTTTTCCAGTCTAATTTCTCTAAAATCCAACAGGAATTTATTGAAATCACAAGTTTGATGGGTAATCCCTACACAATCCAAGTGCCCTACAAGTTTTTGAGGGTGATGAATCCATATATACAGTCAAAAAACCATTTTAAATAACACAAATCAAGATTTCACCTCAAATTTTTCTACCAGATTCTAGCACCAGAAAATCCAAAAAGTCGCACCAAAGGCAACTTCCTAAAATTATTTATTTATTTTTAAATTTTATTTAAAGTAGATTGAGTTTAGGTTGAGGTCAGTTTGTTTATGAGTTGGAAGAAGACTAATCTACTCATGATGGGATGTTTACCACCATGATTGTACAAGACCTAGTCAAGCCTAGACACCCTTTGGTAAGTTTAATTCCCTTAAAGTAGCTTCCACTTCTCAACCCATGCCCATGGAGTTTGAGCCCGTAACCTTGTTGTTCAATAATAAAAATTCCCTTAATCCTCATTGTAACATAGTTCATAGGCATGTAGCCACCACATCTTTTCTCAAAGATAAGTTACCAATGTCCAAGCTAGTTTATTTCCATTTATGTATGTAAGCAAATTTTAGTTCTTTGATATAAATGAAATCAAGTTTTATTTCTGTTGCATTTCTATGTTTATGTCTATATTTTTTTTTCATTCCTACATAAGTCTGGATCACATCTGGGCATGGGCATGGCCACTCGTCCCATCATACTCTTCTTTTGATTTGCTTCCTCCATGAGGGATTTGAACATCCATTCTCTGGCTATCATTCCTATCGTTGATGCCACCTATGATGCCATTACATTCAAAGGCATGCTTCTTCTTCTGTGCTTCTTCACCTCTCGAACCCCAAATGTAAATGCTTCCTGTTTGTTCATAAGAAATCATCGAATGCAATAATAATAACGCAGTTAGTCGTTCCAAACTTATATTGCAACTAATCAAAGAGAGAAATTCTTTGATATTTTGGGAACATGATCTTTTACAAATTGTTTATTAAGAGATAGTTGTCGTGCAACTTCTCTAGTCAAAGACGTGGGTGTGTGCGTCAAATTTCTTTTCATCCATGATCTTCATGAGTTAAAAATATATACAAATGTTGAAATAAATAACACCACTCACTCATTTTAAGGGTTTTTTCCTCTCAAGATTCACCAAACAATATGAAGGTTTTTTTAGTTGTTTCCACAAAATTAATCTGGTTCATGCTACACAAGTAAGGTATCTTTATCCACAATTAACAGAATAGAGTGGGGACTACAAGTTAAGTAACATGTCTCTACTTTTTTCTCCACTTATTGTTTAAGATTTTCTTTATTGCACCGGGAGGCGCTCTACAACCCAATATGGGGTAGATGTCAAGCATAAATGTTTAACATTTAACATGTTTAACATTTAACAAGTTTAACATTTAACAAATTTAATCTAATGTGAATGTTCACCCTAATTAAAAATTGATATCAAGTTAGATATATAGGAGTAAATCATTAGGGGATTTTTGAGGTCTAAAATGAGCCTAAAATATTAGTGGAAATAATAAAATAAGATTAGATGACATCATCAAATTTTAGAGGGAAAAAAGAAAAATCTATTTTTTCAACTCGTATTTTCAACTTATATCCCTATGGGTTTACTCAAATTTCGAGCGGAAACACTCGTTGAATGCATAATTTGTTTCCTCATTCAAGGAGTACCCATGTTTCATAATTTTGATGGACCTTGCTACACGAAAAGTGAGAAATACATGAAAAGAGTGGTTGCAATCACGTTTTTTAATGTATTTCACATTTTTCATGTAGCAGGGTCCATCAAAAGTATGCAACATGTGTACTCCTCAGATGAGAAATCAAAATATGCATACAACGAGTGTTTCCACTCGAAATTTGAGTAAAACCATAGGAAGATAAGTTGAAAATACGAGTTGAAAAAAGTAGTTTTATTATTTTATTATTTTTTAATCTTTTTACTTTTTTACTCCAAAAATGGTGAATCATCCCCCATGGTTGACATCATCATCTTGAATCCTATTGGTTCTTATAAAGTTTATTTTGGTTGTACATTTTCCTTAGGAGGCCCATTTTAGACCTAAAAATTCCCCTAATGGTTTAACATTTAACATTTATATGTGGGCTCAATTAAAAAATGATAAAAGGTTAATAGTAATATAATGCTAAGTATGGTGGAGATGTTGTAGTGTAAACATTTAAATCTTGGTTAAATTAATAATAAATAGTTAAAAGTAATACAAATAATAAAATTCAATTTGTTATACTATAGCTTTGTTTTGAAGGTAAACTTAGCCCCTCCAAGTCAAGTTAAAAAATATTTTGTAGGAAAAATTGTAGAGATAATTATAAGTTACATTGGTCAATGCTAAATTAATAATGGCTGATAGCTGACAAATCATCCTATAGTCTTGCTATGGTAGTAACTAATAAATTGAGATGTGAAGTGGATAAGTAAATTTCTTTCTCAAGCATAAAAACTTGCATAAATTTTGGTGGGTAGTAAAAGTCTACACATTTGCAATTTTACTTCTACATAAGTGTTAAAGAAAACATAAATAACGGTGGGAAGTAACTCCTGTAAATATATTTCTTTACATCTGATTTGGATCCATTTTTTGTGCAAGGACTTCTTAATTGATGGTAGATATGTTATCTACTTGAGTATAAGTTATTTTCAAGTATTTTATTTTTGGACACTTTTCCTGCAAAGCTTAAGAATAAAATATCACTACACAAATATATAAAAATCATGCATGAATATTGCAACCATATCCATAAATTATGACATAAATGTTTATTTTTCAAAGTTAAACATTATAATTTGCATTGGTCAATGCTAAAATAATAGCGATCAATAGAAAAAATGATTGTTAGAGTCTTGCCTTGGGAGGGACTAATAATGATTCCATAACTATATTTAAATTTAATTAATAAGCACATAAAAAATTAATACTTACAATAAAATTACAATATAACAAGTTTCTTAACCATGGATATCCACCCCCACTTTACCATGGATATTATTAACTTGTAAATAGTTTTTGTTACAATACCATGGGTCAATTTCATGGCTCATCAATATCACGTGCCAAAAAACTTAACTCATTTCACAATAAAAAAAATTAAAATATTTTAGACATTACATATAGAATTTATTACATATAGTGAAAATTATCCATCATATAGACGGAGGGAGGGAGAGAAATGGAAAATGAGAGAGTGAGGGAGATAATGATAGAACTGGAGGATAAAGAAAGAGAGAGAGAGAGAGAGAGAGAGAGTGATGGGTAGGGGAAGTTAAAATTGTAAACTAGGGCCAAATTCCACTTTGGACAACTCATTTTATGTAGATGATGATTACATTGAATTTCTCTTTTGGAGTGGACTAAAATCAACCCTAAGATCATCGAATTTGGACAAGGGAAAGTGTATTTTTGAATTATAAACCCACATATGCATATTTGATTAAGTCAACCCTGAAGAAAATTGGACACCCTTGGAAAGTTCCAAATACAAGCGACCTAAACCTCATTTGGACATCATCATGAGACATTCTTCTACTCTCTTTCTTTTTTTTGGCTCACACAAGTCTGGGGAAAATACTTGGAGGAATGGGGTAGAAAGAAGGTGAAATCGCAGGGTCTGAAGCTCACATCTATGTTTTAGGGTTTTAGGTCTTAGTCATAGGCACAACATAGAGAAATATCGACTACACTTGCTTGTTAGTTGACTCATCTGTGTGACTGAAGAATTTCAGTTGCTTGCACAACATGTCCTCCGTGCAACTAGAAGTTAGGTTTTGTTTTATTTTACTTATAAAAAGTTTTCTCTCATTGACCGCAATGTTCAACAATTGATCGTAGACAATGAATTTTCATTACAGGCTTTAGGATCATGTTTTTGTGTATGAGCATGATTAGGTTCATCTCATGGACATTGTTTTGTTTATTTTTGTTGGATAGTTGTATGGATGAAGATATGGACCATTTACTCTTTTTTGTTGAATCATTCAATGAAAATATAATACAAAGAATAATTTGAAAGGGTTTTCACCATAGTGGGTTTTTCCCTGGTCTATGACCAATCTTGGTGTCTCTATTTGTGAATTCTTTTCTTCTATTGTTCATTTATGTTATGTTGCATCGATGATGATGATATTTTTCTTTCTACATGGTTTCATATGTTGCTAAATAATAATGTAAATATGAACAATGTTATAATTTTATGAGGTGAATTTAATGTGTAAATGAAGAAATGCAATTATCAAAGCAAAGAAAAATATATCCCTAAGAAAAAATTAACATGGTTACAGAGTTGGGCTCAAGAAAAGTCATGGAGATCACCCATATGATGACACCATTGATTGATGCAAGAGAGGATGGTGGAGACCTAAAAGAATACTAGGGTTTGAAGGTAACCCTAGGAAATTTGTGTATTAGGTTTGATGGATATTATGAGGTAAGGGTTTGAGAGAAACTCTGGCTTATGGAAAATATATGAGATATGAAATCTATCAAACCTAGCATGATCGATGGGAAAATGTTCAAGCAATTGTGTCAGATTTAGTAAAGCCCTAGATGGGATGGTCTCTAGTAGGCCTTGTTGCTGATAAAGTTGGTTAAAATAGTGAAGGCAACATTTTCATATGGACAATGGACAATGATGGCTGGTGAAGGCTAGTCCAAGAGGGAGATGATCAACTCTCATTGAAGATAAGTACTTTTTTATTTATGATACTTCATTATGTCTTTAATTTTGTTTAGAACTATGGATCTGATTATTTTTATTATTATTATTTATACTTCATGCATGTATATTTGAGTATTTGGATGCTTTTAATCTCCTGATAGTTTTGATAAGTGAATCCTTCTTGACGATCATGCCTACTACAGGAAACGAATAAATCGCACGAGAAAAGGTAAAAAGGCACTTGATGAAAATGTGACAAAGTGCTACAAGCTACCTATGTAAAATAAGAAGGTTCACAGGTATTTGAATACTACAAGGTATGGATGGTATATTGTTTCAATGTTACGTTTCAGTTGTAATATTGGATGGCAAGGTAAGCCCTAAGGTATGATGAGAATGTCTCCTTCATAAATGGCTCATGCATATGAAAGTGATTTGGATTCTTGTTTCTTAGGATGAAATGGTACACTTTGTATTGAACAAGTATCTTACTTCTTAGACATGATGAATTTCATGATTCTATAAAGCTACTTAATATTGATATTTTCTATATTGGTATACTTGATGTTTGGCTAACGCCTATCATTTTGTATATCGTGATCCCATAAAGAAGGATAACACCTTGATTCTAATGGATGGTAGCTTGATACTATTGATAATGATTGTGAAAAGCATGGTAGAATGATGATATAATTGTAACAATTAGATTTATATTCAAGATCTTTTATTGACCATGGTTAAGTTTTGATGTGCTTAGTAATTATGGCACATGGTAAAACTGAATTCCCTGACTTGATGGATTGAGTTATGTGACAAAGAAGTAATGTTGTGATCATGATTCTTGAAGTATAACCCTTGATGAAATATTGGTGTCATGATGTAATGGTGTAGTAGATGATGTTAACATATATGACCACGATAAATATGTGATATAGTATGAATTTATGATCTAATAGATCTGCAGATGCATGACAGTATTATAGATGGGTTGATGACTTGAATGAATATTACTGAAGTGGCTTCCCATTCATAGGGAGGATCTCTCCATAAGGTCCTTACTCCTATTATCATTTGCATTATATGTATAGAATATTCCTTATTTTTTAAGTAAGATTTATAGACATGAATAGATAAATATATGATATTGTTCGTCTGCAACAAAAGTTATGGTCTAAGAAGAAAGAGTTTTCCTTAATTTAAGCCTCAGCTACACGGAAGAAAGCCTAAGGGTACGACTGTAGCCTGTCAACCGCATGGAAGAAGGCATATAGATATAGTTATGCCTGTAAAACACAAAAGTGAAGTTGTTTGTAAGATTACTACATACTAATTTCGATTATGATGCACCTCTCACTAAAATCTTAAATGCAAATACCCCAAATTTATAAAAAAAATTGACCCAATAAGAAAACAAAAAAAAAAACCAACAATATCCAAAGAAGAGGCCAAAGAAATCCCCAAGCTAGAACGCAAATCACTCCAAAATCATGTCAACTAGCAAGTCAATGCCAAAAAGAAAAACCAAAACACTCAAGCAATCAAACAAGAAATCCAAAATGAAAAAGGAAGGCAATGTAAACAAGATATGGTTGTAGCACAATGGCTTAACTAAGGCCAATGTTCTACAAAGTTAAAAACTAGACCCTAGAGGGAGGAAGGCCTAATTAAGATCAATCGAGAGTGATATAAAGTAATTAAAACAAACTCAAATGAAATTTTCTAGATGACAACTACAAAACCAATCACAACACCACCAATTTTGACAAAAACAAACAATAAAGAGAAAATATCACCTGAAAGCAAGAAAAATTACCACACAAAGGTAACAAGAAAACAAAAATGAGATATGAAAGAGATCTAGATAGTCACCAAAATCATCCAAACAAATATTAATATGAGATCTAAAAATGAGAACTCTAGCTCTTAACCAAAGCACACAACAAATCCTCAAGAAAACCTTGAAGAACACAAGCAATGGAATAACCCAAACAAAACAATAAGAAATGGCTAATATCTAATAGAAATCAACAACTAACAGTAACAAAAACCAATAGATCCAATAGATCCCCAATATATGAGCAAAAACCAAGAAGATTAACGCCCCAAATAAGACAAAAACCTTCTCCCTATAAAGGAAATAAAATATAAGGAAATCACGCAACATAAAATGGATATCAACCATATATAACCAGTAAACAAAGAGCTCAGACAGATCAAGGAGAAAGACAAAAAATTTGAGGACCAAAATAATTTTTTCAAGGCTAGAAGCCCAGTCACACACACAATTCGGGCTAAATTCGACTGGTGCTCTGTTGTAAACTGCAAGGGAGCGACTAGGATCCTCCAATCACGTAGATGACTCCCTATGTGAGTTATTGGGGAGAAAACTAATCATTCCTAAAAAACCCATTCACAGGCCAAGAAAAGATCCAAATATTCAAACAAAAAAACCTTGAAAAATAGCCGCAAAGAGTCAAAAAAATTGGAGGAAGCTCAAAAAAGTGGAATAAATGAGAAATCACCAAATATCCAAGGCAAAGTGGACACAAAGCAAGAATTCTCTTATTGAAATCATCACTTTAGTTGCATCAAAATTTGCATGCAAGGAGTTATTTCTCTGTGATCTCATGCCCGAATAAGATCACTAGACAAAAAAAAAATGAAAATAAACAATAGATCTATAATGGAATTCCAATGCAATGTTCAATTATGAAACAATCAAACATTCCTAGATTCTATAAGGGAAAATGTGTGCACCTATCCTCCTCGCAAGTTGGGGAAGAAGTTTGGGTCCGATGGAGACTCATGTGCTCCATTCGAGAAATCTACCTCATCCACAATTGATCTCAATACCTACACACATAAAAATACATAGACGACAAGTGACCTTCCTCGGAAGATTGTTAGATCAAAGCATCATAAAAAAACTATGAAGAATTACTTAATACACATGAATACAAGGAATGAACATGTATTTCTATTGATCATAAATCAAAATCATATTACAACATTACACCTTTGCTTGAAAGCTTCCTCTCCATGATATGGTAGGGTCTCCCCTCTATGATAAGAAAATGAGCATGAAGAGAAATAACCCAAGAAACAAGAACCTCAGAAGCTCTCTCTCTAGCAAAAAAATGGTAGCATAAACTCAAGATATGTAACTCTCCCAGAATCTGGTTCTCCAAAACCTACCCTCACGCTCTCAAATGGTCTAGTATAAATAAGAAAAAGAGACGTACCAAGGGGATGAATTTAGATGATCAATATGATGAGAAGTCATGGAAGTTTCTCAATGATAAGTCCTGACCATCTCGAATAAGTGACGAGTCGAACTAATCCCCTAGGGACCAAGAAACTCTAGAAGACATATCTACTCGCAAGCATAGAAAAGACTAAAAAAGGCCATAGCCACTCACAAGAGGAAGGCCTTGGAGTGACTAAGAGGCTCCAGTTGCTCTCATAGACCTCCATTCTTGTGACTGGGAATTATGGCTAGAAAACAAAGGTCTAAGTCCTGGAAAAATTTAAATATCCATGAGGATTAAGGAACACGAACCCTAGGGGGTAAAATAGGTTAATAACAATGGTCACCATAACTAAACCATTATTACTCTAATGTCATTGAGATTTTTTCATTGATGTCAAAGTAAAGGCCATCCAAATATGGTCAATTTTAGATGGTTGACCAAGGTATCATTGGCTTGAGTGTCCTTCAATAGTTTTGAAAGAAATGCCTAATTATACTACGAAAGGTCAATTAGTCCTTCAGAAACTATGAAAGCAATGCCTACTTAGAAATTATGAATTGCACATGACCTTGGAAGATCTTTATATGGTGATATCATTAAAATTATGAAGGGAAAATATTATTGTGAAGATAACTCTAGGTAAAAGGTAGATTGGTCTAGGATTATTTCCAAAAAATAACAAAGTAGGACTGAGATGCATGCCCTAACACCAAGTATGAACAAGAAGTTTATGGATATGAAACATATATTGTAGATTACTCTTCAAACCTCTGCACTCATTGTTGAACATATTCATAGATTTTTTGTGCAAAACTGAGAGACCCTAACCTCTTTGGCACAAATATGAATGGACATAAATTAGTAATGGACATGTTCTAGCCAAAATGTACTATGTTGAATGCAAAACATAAATGTTAAACAATATAAAGGAAATACCCATAATAAAATGTAACATGAACACAAAATGATGTTAAAAGTTACATATTTCCATAACAAGTCCTCTCCAACAAAAAGTAATGTATGTTCGACCACATGGAATATTGACGAAAGCTAAAGATTATGAATTACTTATTAGTAAACATTTTGGGAGAACCATGCTGGATTGTCCAAATTTTGTTGCAACATAGACTCTATTTGCATAAGTCCAAATCATCTTCATTATCGCTAATCTGAGGAAGTTATTCTAAAGTTAAAACCCAAGTGTTTGTGGCACCTTTTGATCCAGTATAAGGATATTTTATTATCTATTTTATCCCTCCTTGAATTCAAATTTTGACCTTCCTCTTGAGGCACTTTTTGCAGGTTTCTTAAGGACATAATTCTAGTCCTATCTAGGGCTATTCTAAGAAACCTTTGGAACTCTTTCACTAAGGCCCAATTTAGACAACATGAGGCCCAATTTCAGACATATGGTTAAAGCTTAACTAAAATTATGGGAGAAAAAATTGTACTTTGGACCAAAACTCAGACTGTGGAGTAGAACTCAACCTTTGATAGGTACAAATCTAAAACAATGGAAGGTGCAAATCCTTGGTTCAATTTCAGCCTATAATGAGGAGTATAATTTGGGTTTATTGAAGTAGTTTTGTAAGAATATTGAAGTAGTCTTGTTGAAGAATTATTTATTTTTGAAGTAGTGTTTTGGGAGACCTTGTGGAACACCCCTAGAATCCTTCCTTGAGCAATCCTTGGAGTAGCCTTAGATCAATCTTTAGAGTACTTATTGAATAAATTTTTGGTGTAGCTATAGGAGATCTTGGAGCAACATTTTGAACACATATAGAGGTAGTTTTTGTAGCAGCCTTGAAGCCACCTTGAAGCATATTTGGTGTTCTCCTTGGAACACATTTGAAGAGTATTAGACTAGAATTTTGGAGCTGAGTTGAAAAACCCTTGATAAAATCTTTGACCAGACCTTGAAGTGTGAAGAAGTGCCTTTTGGAGTAGATGTTAGGCTAGGTTGGTGCTTGGATTAGATTGAGAGGATTGGTGTTCAAATATAGACCAGGTTGGTGCCTATATTTGTCTAGGAGGGTTGGTGTCCTCAAATAGATTAGGTTGGTGCCTAGATTTTCTTGAAATGATTGGTATCCTTGTACAAGGTTGGTGCCTTGAATATTTGAAAAGGTTGGATCCACATTTTTGTAAAAAGAGTATTGGAGTCCCCACTATTGTTTTCAATAATAATATTATTGTTTTCTAGTATATCTTGTGCTTCCCATTGTCAAGTATTTTAACTAGCTTAATATTACAATTGAAATAATTACTAATTCACCCCACCTCTCATTATTTCCAAAAATTGGTATAGGAGTACTTCCTTCAAGAAAAACCAAATATATAGAAGGTAGATCCTAGGAACACAAATGGAAAATTCAAGAAGAAAATACTCCAAACCGTGTGAAGATATCTCCTCCTCAATCATGAAATTTTAAGTAAATCAAGTTGGAAAATATCCCTTATTTGGTGGAACAAATTATGTGTCATGGAGCAAAGAATGCATTAATATTTGATGGCTATATGATATAAGGTATGGGAATCAATGGCTTGTTGGAAGCACATTGATATAGGATTAAAAATAATACAATACAAAAGCCATGAAGGTGATATTAAGTAGTCTATCAGATTTTGTAAAAGGCAAGATGGGTCAATATTATTCAAAAAAACATTTTTGGGAAAAGATACAAAATATTTATGTAAAGGAATCTACCCTTGTGACAGTTGAGACAAAACCAGAATACGTAGAAAAGGAAATGATCAAGAGTCGAAGGAGAGAGATGAAAGTACCATGAATATAAAAGGCTATGAAGTAGACCTTAAAAAGTGGAACTTGTGGCTTCTCTAGAAGAAATAAAGAGATTGATAAAAGAAAATCAAGAACTTATGAAGAAGGTACAAGATGTTGAAGAAAATAATCATGACCTTAATGAAAAAAGCAAGAAGTTGTCCTCCTAAGGCACCAAATAGAAGAAATATCTAAGGATCTCAACAAGATTGAAGCATAATTAGATCAACAAGATAGGATACATGATGAATAAGTCATCTCCCTTAAAACTCAGCTAAAAGAAGCAAATAAAATGGAAGAAGTTGTTAAGATACAACTGATAAAGAATGTCAGACCAGGTAGTAAATCCTCGAAATCAATTCACATTTATTCATTCAAGTTGATCTTTATTATATACATGAGGGAGAGACTGTTCACTTCATCTCCCTGTGACTATTCATATTTATTATTATTTATTTACATCAGTTACACTTATTCACTGAATCTTGATGATTAGGTGTCAACATTCCCCCCCTTAATCTGAAGGGATGTTAGTGAGTCCAAGCATCACTCTGAAACGTTCAAGCTTTTCTCTTCCAACCGATTTGGTGAAGATGTCTGCAATTTGCTCAGTAGTGGAACAATGGCGGAGATGGATTATTTTGGCCTCAATATGATGTCGAATCAAATGATATTTAGTATTGATGTGCTTCGCTCAATCATGGAACTTTGGGTTCTTGGCCAACTTTATTGCCGAGGTATTGTCAATCATGAGTGGAGTCGATTGTTCCTGTTTTACATGCAAATCTTCAAGAATTTTCCTGAGCCACACAATTTCTTTTGTTGCCTCAGCTACTGACACATATTCTGCTTCTGTTGTGGAATCTCCTCGTACTGATTGTTTGCATGATCTTGAGGAAATATCTCCTGATCCAAGACTCATAGTGTAACCTAAAGTAGATACCCCAGTTTCTTTGTCTCCATTGACGTCTGAATCAGAGTATCCAATCAAGCTGAAGTCTTCCACCTGTGTATACTTGACTCCAAATTCTTGAGTTCCCTTCAAGTACCTTAGAACTCTTTTTGCAGTAGACCAATGTACCTCACAAGGCTTTTCCATAAACGTGGAGAGGATTCCAACAACAAACGAAATGTATGATCTGGTAGTAGTTAGGTAGTTGAGACTTCCTACAAGTTGTCTATACTTTGTTGCATCCTCAAATTATTTTCCTTCAATGGATGTGAGCTTTAATTTTTGTTCCATTGGAGTAGTAAGAAGATTTCATTCTAGCATGCCAAACCTATTCAACAGATCTCCAATGTACTTCTTTTGAGAAAGGAATATGGACTTTGGATGCTGAGTTACTTCAATACCAAGATAGTAATGAACATAGCCCAAATCAGTCATTTCAAAACCTTTCCTCAATTCCTTCTTTATGGATGTAATGTAGCTTTCATTGTTCCCTGTCATCAAAAGATCATCTACATATACCACAAGATATACAACTATTTTTCCAACCTTCTTGATAAATAAAGTTGCATCATAAAGATCATAATGTTTGAAATTGAGTTTTAGAAGATGCTTAGTTAGTTTTTCATACCAGGCTTGCGGTCCTTATTTAAGGCCATACAAGGATTTCACAAGTTTGCATAATTTAAGTTCATGTCCTTTCACGGAAAATCCTTCAGCCTGGGACATAAAAACATTCTCTTTTATATCTCCATTTAAGAAAGTAGTTTTTTCATCCATTTGATGGACTTTCCAACCGTTCTGAGCTGTTAGGTCAAAGAGTGTACAGATGGTAGCCCATTTTGTTGTGGGGGAAAAAGTCTCCTCATAATCAACCCCTTCCTTCTGTGAAAAACATTTTTCCACAAGCCTAGCTTTGTGCTTGTCAAGTGAGCCATCAGCTTTATACTTGTTCTTGTAGACCCATTTGTATCCAATTGGTTTGGTTCCTAATGGAGGATTAACCAGCTTCCAAGTGCCATTCTTTATCAGGGCATCATACTCCTTTCACATCGCTTCTTTCCATTCTCATGAGAAGCAGCTTCTTTGAAGGAAGTTGGTTCGAAATCTGTAGACAAATTCAATTCACAATCATAAGTAACATCCATATCAATAGGTGAATCAGAGTCATCTACATCACCTCCATTTTGCCGGTTTGAATTTCTAGTTCCTGTCTTTCCAACCTCATCAGGATGAACACTTTCAAGCGTCTTTATTAGCCACTTTGGAGGACCTTTCTCAGATGGTTCAGGTTGCTCCATTGATTGAGTTGGGACTAAATCAAGATTGAGTCTCCCAATTATATCAATCACATCACTTAAAGCATCATCCGTTGTTGGAGTTTCATGCAGGGGAGAGAGTTATTCATAATAAGATTCCACATGTTGATCTATTATAGGAATCCCCCCTTCAAGATGTGGAATATGATTATCAAATTCTTGAAATGATTTTGCATTTGTGAATTTATCCAAGCGATCAAGTTGCCGCTCAACAACATTGTCAGTTTTGGATGATTCAAGAAAGATTACATCTCTAGATACAACAAACATTTTATTGACTTCATAATAGAGACGATATGCTTTGGAGGTGTTTGAATACCCCAGGAGGATACACTTACAACTTCTTGCACCAAGTTTGTTTCTATGTACCTTTGGTATCAAGGCATAACAAGTGGAACCAAAGACCCTGAGATGCTTTACCAAAGGAACATGCCCATACCACATTTCATATGGAGTCTTGTTTCTAATAGCATTAGATGGAAATCTATTCTTTATATATACAGCACATAGAATTGTATCAGCCCAAAACATCAACTTTATATTTTTCAAAAACATCATGGAACACACCATATTTAAGATTGTCCTATTCATTCTTTCAGCTACACCGTTTTGTTGGGGATTATAATGCACAGTTGTTTGTTGTTTGATCTCATGTTGGAGAAGATAGTTTTCAAATTCATTTGAAGTGTATTCTTTTCCATTATCAGTGTGAATAGAGCCAATATGAGATTGTGCATCATTTTCAATCCATGTAAGAAAGTTTTTGAATGTTTGAAAAGAATCAGATTTTTTCTTTAATAAATAAACCCAACACATTCTCGTGTAGTCATCAATAAATGTCATCATATATTTATTTCCATTTGTAGCAGGAACATGCATTGGACCACATAAGTCTGAATGAATGAGTTCAATTTTTCTATGTGCTCTTGAATGTGAATCATGAAAAGATTGTTTGCTATGCTTTCCTAGAATGCAAGCATCACATTGCTTAAGTTTCCTAGGAATTGTAGGCAAACCAACAACACCATTTTTCTTCAACAAGAGGAGGTTGTCATAGTTCAAATGTCCAAATCTATCATGCCATAAGAAACTTGATGGAAGTGTACCTTCTTCATAATGATAATTGTATGAGAAATGTTGTGCACGAGAAGAGGTACCTTGCAGCTTGAGAAGCCTTTCTTCTTCTATTCCCCTCATGACAACTGAGTGGTCAGATACTTTTGTCACCTCAAGCTTGCCATAAAACATATGAATGGAGTGACCTTGCTGGAAGATGTGGACCAAGGACAACAAGTTTTTCTTCAGCTATGGGAGATATAGAACATGATGCAGAAGAAAGTCTGGAAGACCACGAAATTCAAGCCCAATTGTGCTAAGCCCTAATGGCTTGATTTTTGATCGGTCTGCAAAGTATACTGCTCCATCAACATTTCCAGTAAATTCTTCCAAAAAATCTTTTCTACAAGTCATGTGGCAAGTTGCTCCTGAATCAAGCAACCAACCATTTTTCCAAGAAGCAAGTGAAGCATTAAATAAATCTTCATTTACTCCAATATTACATTGTGCCACAACATAATGAGCGGATTCAGGTGCTTTACCTTTGTCTATGTCATTATTTTTACCTTTGGGTTGGTTTCTTTGCTGCTCATTTTTTTTCCCAAGGTAACTTACATGTGGAGGCATCATGTGATCCATTTCTTTTGCAACGTATGCAGTGTAAATCTAACTTTTCTCCTTGAGAGTGTATGCCCCCCTGCCTCTAAAATATCTTCCTCTTTCTCTTTGACCACCTCTTCCTCTGGAAGAATCTTGAGCAAGATTATCTTCTTTATGAGCAAGGCACACAACCTCTTTAGAAGATTCAGGGGTTCTCTTCTTTCCAAAAGTTTTCTCTCTTTTAGCAAATTTTTTGACAAGAGAGTAAAAGGTAATATCTTTGAGATTTCCATTTGCTTGCAATGACTCAAGATAATTGGAGTAAGTAGGATAAAATGCCTTGAGAAAAGCGATAAGAGGAATATCCAATTCAACCTTAGTGGCTTTGATATCATGCATTATAGATTTTACTTCAAATGCAAGAGCAAGAGGATCATTATTTTGCAATTCAAGAGTGAAGAGTTTAATCATGAGTTGAACAAATTCAAGTGCAGAATGTGAGTCATAGAGTTCTTTCATCTTTTGTAAGGCTTTGAAAGCAGTTGAAAATGGCGAAATATGGTGACTCACCTCTTCACTTACAGATGCTACAATTAATGCATAGGCTTTACTGTTCTTATTTTCCCAAATGGCGAACTCTTTATCTAAGGTAGGCTATTCTAGCTCTTTGTCTTTGTCTCCAATACACACTCCTTTCCACAACTCATTGAAAATGAGGGTGTGTTTTATCATCCAGGACCACTCAAGATAGTTCTCCTTACCAGTGAGAACTATTCCCACAATAGATACTGTAAAAAAAAATACTTCTACTGGCAAAAAAATCTGTGTACTATAAAATCTATGTACTTTTAAAAAAATACTTATGTTGGCAAAATTTGCTTCAAAATAATACAGCCTTATTCTTCCTTCTTGATTAGGTAAGAAATTAATTCAATATACAAAGAGAAAAACCATATTCTATCCATATAGAATATCACCATTTTTTTTCATTACAGTATGGTTGCAATAAAAGATAAACAATATCAACTGCTCAAAAGCAAATTGAAATTCTGATGCAGATAGGAATTTGCCAAAAACTTGGATGGAAATATAATAGGCAATATCATCCAGCGAGTAACTTGCATGAAATCTCAAATCCTATGTTTTACAATCCTCTCACCATACAACGCTCTCTCAATCTATGCATTGTTTTCACATAACACTGCTCCAATCAGAAATTGTAACTTAGTATGCCTCAGTAGAATTACGATCCATACATACATTGTTGCATATCGAACAAACAGGTTGCTCAAAACTAAAATCGTGCAGATATAAGATGATATTTTCCAAATAGATGGTACGTCTCAGGCTTTTGCCGAGAATCCTCAAACTTGATCTTTAATGCAATACAAAAAGAGACACACAAACACAAGCAGAGCAATGCTGTGATATGGAAACCATCAGAGGTTATGTCAAAAAGGGCTTTTATATGGAAACGTTGAGGATGTATTATCAAATGCAACGCTTAGGCATCAATCCCGACAAGTTGGTGTTTCTGTCTCTAATCAAAGCATGCAGTAGCCTATCAGATCTCCAAGCAGGTAAAAATATTCACAAAGATATCATCGCAAGGGATTTGATTCGGATATTTTTGTGGGTACTATGTTGGCTTCAATGTATGCTAACTATGGAAGTTTAGAGAATGTAAACCACTAAACTGCTAAGTTCAAGGTAGTGTAAACCACTTTAGGTAGCCAAAAAGCAAACAAATTAATCCCAATACTAAACAAGTGCACCGTACAAAGATACGCAACCAGAAAAATAGAGACGAGGTAAATAGCAGATGGAGCAGTTATATCACCTTGAGATTCATGGAATTAAGTACGATGATCCAGCAAGATACTAGTGAGACGATTCTATTTCTGTGGCATTGTGAAGTTTGGAGCAGTTAGCAATGGAGCGTTGTTATACCAGCATGGAAAGAGCAGCAGCATATGGAGAATTCAACAGAGTTTATGGAATAGCGTTTATGGCCTCCTCGCTCAAGCGTTACTCATATTATCACGCAGAGGGCAGACCCTGATTATCACACAGAGGGAAGACCCAAATTTCTGAAAAATGGCATAAGGGAGTTACAATGGCAGATAGAAGCCAAAAATAGTGCTAGCTCTGATACCATGTCAGACCAGATAGTAACTCCTCGAAATCAATTCACATTTATTCATTCAGGTTGATCTTTATTATATACATGAGGAGAGACTGTTCACTTCATCTCCCGGTGACTATTCATATTTCTTATTATTTATTTACATCAATTTCACTTATTCACCCAATCCTGATGATTAGGTGTCAACAAGAAAGAAGATTGTGAGAAGCTTGATGAAGAAATCATCTCATTAAAAACTGTAGTTGAAAATATATGCAAAAGTCTAAAGATTTCTCAGACATTGTTTGAAATTATCAATCATCATAGATCACCATTTGATAAAATCGAACTAGGATATATAGGTGAATATCCAAAGATGAAATAAAAGAAAAACCTGAAAGTAATGTCATCATTATCCAAAGGAAAAATCATAATGAAAGCCAGAAATATATTGCAAGTGCTCATGTTCCTAAAAGTTATGCTGGTGGCATCAAGGAATCTTCTCTCTATGAAAGTAAAAATGATACTTTTTCCAAGAATTGAACCTCCTCCAAGACAAAGTGATCTAAGAAAGTCATCAAGGAAAGTCTTCTCATCTAGGTATCAAACGTTATTCTCTAGTTATTATTATTCTTGCACTAATTTTGGTGATAAAGCTAGAGATTGTAGAGCATACTACAAGAATTAATGCAAGGCTATCATCAAAACAATAGAAGGAAGCTTGCAAGAATACAAGATAGAATCCCCAATGGTGATTAGGGTTCAACTATTCCACTGTTCAAGTTCAACATATAATATTATCAATGTCACAACTTTGGACATATAGAACGAGACTACAAAAGTGGCATGAGATGGAATCCTACGCAATTAAAAAATCAAAATTTCCTACAATGGTTTGGAGAAGAAAACAAATAGATTGAAAGAAAAATAATCATGAATTAGTTCTATGTGTTTATAATCCAAGTCTAAAGTAAGGGAGCTCATCATTGTTAAGCATTCTTGCCATGATGAAATAATGTTAGAAGAATGGATGGAAAGGAAGTGCTAAGTGGTGATCAATTTACTCAAGGTTTAAGTGATGTATGGATCCTAATCTTGCTATGATTTCCTACAAGGTATATCTTCTTGGAGGTTGCATTATAATGTGTAGTGCATAACATTAAAAATATGGAATAACAAGAATTAAGGAATTTGCTACAAAGAGGAAGTATTGACAGGATAGGATATTGTTTAATATGTTTCTCTGTAAGAAGTACAAAATTAAAGTATAATATGGGAGACTTACACACAATTTCTTAAACCAACCACTCTATACTACTTCGGGTTAGACACCCCATAAGGGAGGAAATGAAGGAGCTACCACTTCATCTTCTGCATAAATATGGACTCTTTATTTTTTATACACTTGTAAGGAAAATTATTTCTAGATCCCAAGAATGGTATTTACCTCCTCCTCACTTGTAATGATATTGTTGTCCAAGAATTATATAGACTATCATGTGAAGTTCATTCCCATCCATTGTAGGATAAAAATTTCCTTATGCATGGGTTGGGAATTTTGGAAAATAATGCGTAGAAGTCCACGCTTATCCAAGCTTATCCTCTTGTAGTTCCAAGTTACATGACTCGAATGAATGCATTCAAGGCACTTAATGGGGATGTTGGTATCTATGGGATGATAAGTGGCCTGTGCTAAGTTATATTATCAATGACCATACAATTTTGTATGAAAAGTGAGGTAAGAAGGTGAATAGGGCTATCAATGAGTTTCTGCTATCTATCTTTAATAATACAAAGACCCCTTATATCAGTTAGTAGTGGAAAAAAATGCATCTATGTACTGATCAAACCCTTACCAATATTAGTAGAAACATAGAGATTGCTAGTCACCACAAGAATTACTAATATCATGGTAAGGTTCTGAGTAGGATTATTGTTCATAAAGTGACAAAAAATGTCATAAGACAACTTATAATGTTTACAAAAAACCTAATATCCTGTGAGATGAGAGGTAGTTGAAAGCCAATTTTCTTCAAGAAGTTCTTGTGGAAGGAATAAAACAACAATAAAAACAAGTTTTATACATGTAGTTTCTTTGGGGATGATCAATAGTAGCTTATTTGAAAATATAATCCATGCAACCTAGGTTTTTGATGCATGTAAGCCTTATTGTAGATCATGTTTTGAAGTTATTGTATTGACAATTGCTATAAAAATAATCATATGTGGGTAATAGTTCAGGTGAGGTAGTTTATATTGAATGGAACGTTGCTAGTCATCAAAGAAACAATGCCACATCTAATTAGGATATAGATGTACAACCCCTAATAGATTATGGAAATTAAATTTGAGTAAGGGAGTAACTCTTTATGTCGAAAAGGGAGAAAATTTAGTCTTCAGGAGCACCCGATTTACCATTAATTTCAAATGGGGAGAAAGATCAAGAAGCATAAGAACATTAGGTGCATTATCGCAGGGGGATTTATAATAGGTATGTTGCTATCAATGACAAAGGGGGCGATTGTTGATATGTTGTGATTGATGTCAAAGTAAGGACCAACTAAACATGGTCAAAGTCAAATGGTTGACCAAGGAACCATTGGGTTGACTGTAATTTAGTAATTGTGAAAGAAATTCCCAATTAGACTATGATGACTTGCACATGACCATGGAATACCTTTATATGGGGACCTCATTAAAAAACTAAAGGGAAAATATTGTTGTGAAGACTAGTCTGGGCAAAATAAAAATTAGTCTAGTATTGTTTCCAACAAATCACAAAGTAGGCATGAAAGGAGTGCCCTAATTTCAAGTATGGACAAGAAGTTTATGAAAAATAAATATATATTGTAGTTTAATCTTAAAACCTCTACATGAATTATTGAACATATTCACAGATTATTTGTGCAAAGTTGAGAGACCAGAACCTCTCTTATACACATGAGAAGGGAAAAAAATAGTAAGGGACCTATGCTAGCCATAACATACTCTGTTGAATGCAAAAAACCAACATTAAAAATATATAAATGATAGCCCCATAATAAAATTTAACATGAACACAAAATGATGTTAAAAACTATAGGTTGGGCTAATAGGTCGGCTCCAACAAAAACTAGCATTTTTCCGACCCCAACTTAGGGCATCCTCTAACATTATATATTACCCAATCATGGAGCTCAAATTTGAAAGGATGTGGAGCATTTTCTGATTAAGAAACTTTTGGAAGATCATCTGAGGCTTGGACTACACTAAATATCTGATGATAGAAAAATATTATGAATTTATTCTAAGAAAAATATTTGTGGAGAACCTTGTTACAACATCCGAATTTTGTTGCAACATAGAATCTCTTTGCACAAGTCCAAAACATCTTCATTCTCGTTGATTTGAGTTAGTTCTTATGAAGTTAAAACCCAAGTGTTTGAGGCACTTTGTTATCTAGTATAAGTGCATTTTCTTATATATTTTAGCTCTCCTTCAAGTCAACTTTTAGACTTCCTCTAAAAAATTGTTTCATGTTGCCCAAGGACAAAATTCGGCCCATATATAAATATTCTAAGTAGCCTTCAGACCTGTTTCACTGAGGCCCAATTTTGGA
The DNA here is from genome assembly GCA_031772625.1 of Pinus tabuliformis. NCBI lineage: Eukaryota > Viridiplantae > Streptophyta > Pinopsida > Pinales > Pinaceae > Pinus > Pinus tabuliformis. The sequence continues at coordinate 1,108,196,022 of CM062809.1, read as the reverse complement.
CCTGTAGTTAAAGAAAAAAATGAATTGTGGGAGCATAAGTCCAAATGTGGAGCGAAAATAAAAATGTGGAGTAGAACTCAACTTGTGATAACCACAAACCTTGAATAGTAGAAGGCATCCTTGCCTCAATTTCAGTCAAAAATCAGGAGTATAATTTGGGTTTATTGAAGCAATTAGGTAAGAATTTTGATGTAATCCTCTTGAATCATTCTTGATTTTTGAAGTAGTCTTTCTAGACACCTTATGGAGCACCACTAGAAGCCTTCTTTGATCAATACTTGGAGTAACATTAGACCAGTCTTTAGAGTACTTCTTAAAGAATTTTTTGTTGCAACTATAGGATATCTTGGAGTAACCTATATCCTTGAAGCCACCTCGAAGAATATTTTTTGTTGTCATTGGAGAAAATTTGAAGAGCCTTTAAGAAAAAATTTCAAGTTGTCTTGATAAACGTTTGAGCAGACCTTGATGTGTGAATAAGTGCCTTTTGGAGTAGATCTTAGAACAGGTTGGTGCCTATATTATATTAAGAGGATTTGTGTCCTCATATAGGCTAGGTCGGTTCATGGATTTGTCTAGGAGGATTGGTGTCCTCAAATAGACTAGTTTGGTTCCTGAATTTTCTTGAAAGGATTAGTATCCTTGTATAAGGTTGGTTCCTTGAATATTTGAAAAGGCTCGAGACATATTTTTGTAAAAAAAGGATTAGAGGCCTCACTGTTATTTTCAATAATAAAATTATTTATTTCTAGTATATCTTGTGCTTCTTATTGTTAAATATTTTAGCTAACTCAATATTACAATTGAAATAAATACCCACTCACCCCCTTCTTAGTATTTCAAAAAAATGTTCCCTTTGGACCCCATTACACCCATAGGGAGGATCCACCATTTCATCACAATAAATGGGTTGCCTTCAATGCTTTTAATTATGATTTGTAACCCAAAATGAGGGTCCAATTTATGGGCATTCACCATAACAATGGAGTGGCGTAGGAAGCTAGGTGTAAAATATTTGCATCAACATTTATTAAATCCAAGAATATTTTCAATAAAATTGGGTTTTAGTACGATTGTTGATAACATTTCTAAAACAATCGTGGTAGCTTGGTCATAGGCCAAGGTTCCACATATAATTACTAGCCTTAAACTTGAAGTATTTCATTGAAGAAACTCATCCACAAACCTAGGTCCCATGTCCAAGTGCTCATGTAAACTCCAAAATCATGACACATGAGCTCAAAAATTGGTTGAGTACTATGCTCCAAATTCTCACCATGGTCATGTATATCTAAATAAATAGAACCATTAATGTCCAAAATATCATCCACAAAATTGTAAAATTTTTATTATGGATCTAGAAGGAACACTACATTGAATAATATGCAAGTTGAACACTAGAAGTCATAATAAGCACTTAAATTTTTCTCTTATATGGAAGAGTATGCTTAAGTTCACCATATAACCCAACATCCCACCCTCTAGCCTATATGCAAGGTAAGATATTCTTCAAGGTTAAAGGTCCTATAACAAAGAGACTTGAATCCATTACATCAATATATGTGATATAAGCTCAACTTGTCACTAGTAGGAATTGAATGTAGGTATGGAGGATAACAATAATTCCTCGCAACCACCTGAGATGAATATAATGAAAGGATGGAAGAGTATGGCTATCAAAGATAACTTACTAAAAGTACTAAAAGTAACTATATTTCCACAAATGATGCTTATATAAATACCATTCTTCATAAGCTTCTTCTAAATTATAGAAACCATATTTTTTTATGGGATATTTCTCTACAATGTCTCCAAGTTTCCAACCTTTGGATTACTTTAGACGTTTCCTACAATGCTTTTACTCGATGCTCCATATGAAGTCATATTGTAAGAAATTTTATAGAGTGTGAAATATCTTCTTCATTGAATAAACCATGATTTAATATGCTCTTCATAAGCCATGGTGGGCTTAATAAAACTTATAAGAGATGCTTCTTCCATATTATCTTTAGATCTATTTTGATAGGATCTCATACTTACTTATATTTCTTTTTACCTACCATGGGGGGGAGGGGGAGGAGGGGGGGAGAACTAGGTCTACAAAGGAAGACTTCACAACGATAAATTAATTTGAGGCCCAACTCTAACTTCCTTGATCTCATTGAAAATATGCACATAAATAAATAAAAAGTGAACTACTTTTATACCACTCATATGAGTTTTGCTGAAAATAAAATGAGGATCATAGTACATGTACCATAATAGTGAGATATTGTAGATGAAAATATACTATAATAAAACACACACTCTATCTATATATATATATATATATATATATATATATATATATATATATATATATATATATATATATATATATATATATATATATATATGGTAAAAACACTACAAGATGCAAGCCAATACAAACTAACAAAAATTGTGGTAATTTATCTTTAAAGATGTCTTCATTACATTCATTTACAAATTTATTATTATAAAATATTAACCCTTTAATAAAATATCTAAATCTGTGAAAAAAATAAAATCCAAAACATTAACCCTAAGACAAAAATAAATGCAAATTCTCATAATCCTTTTTTATACATCAAGTATTTAAAATCATAATTTTAAATATAACCTAAGATGTGACTAACATCATAATTAGAAAACCTATTAGAAACTGATCAATAACATAATATAAGATGTGACTAACATCATAATTAGGAAACTTGTTAGAAACTGATCTATAACATAACATATTTTTGCACCATTACAAACCTTATTTGAAACTTTATAAACTTTATGCCTTGACATTAAAGGATTGATGAATCATATAAACTTTAAAAAAAAATCTAAAAATTAAAAACCCACAAAAACTTTTATTAACTTATCAAAGTGTAAAAGCAAAACTTTTATTAGCTTGCCAAAGTGTAAAATCATTTTCAAAATGGAGGTTTACTCCTTTTCACTTAGAACATTATTGATTTAACCTATTTTATTTAATTATAACAAGAGGTTTACTCCTTTCCACTTAGAACATGGATGATTTAACCTGTTTTATTTTAATTATAATGTATCATTTTATTTTAGTTATGAACCATCATAATTATTAATTAATTTAATATAAAATTTATATTAAAATATATCATATGAATTATATTTTTACAAAATTAAATTGTATTTTTATATATATATATATATATTTTTAAAAAGAAATTAATAATAATTTTTCAGCATTTATATATTTCTTCTATATAAAAAATATATTTAATGGTTATATATTTCATCCTATTACTGAAAAATATTAAATACATATTTAATTTGAATTATTGATAAAAATTTAAATCTCAGCTGATTTGTGGAAAAATATATTTAATGATCATATATTTTATGTGAAAAGATATATTTAATGATCATATATTTCATCTTATTATTGAAAATACTTTAATACATATTTAATTTAAATTATTGATGAAAATTTAAATCTCGATTGATTAGCCCACTTCTAACTAGTGAACCTAACCATTAAAAATCCAATAATTTTGATTAGGGCTGCTCACGGTGAAAGTGGACCGACTCTATTGTGATGGGAGGGAATCACATGATGCTTCTACATGAAAGCTACCATGGGACAAGATTGAGCAGAGAAGAAATCAGCAGAAAGGTAAAACTGATGACACAGACAAAGGTAAAGCACCTGAATCTGCTCACTATATTGAGGCACAATGTAACATTGGAGTAAATCAAGATTTGTTTAATGCTTCACTTGCTTCTTCGAAAAATGACTGGTTGCTTGATTCAGGAGCAACCTGTCATATGACTCATAGGAAAGATTTCTTTGAAGATTTCACTGACAATGTTGATGGAGCAGTATACTTTGCAGATCAGTCAAAAATCAAGGCATGAGGGCTTGGCACAATCAGCCTTAAACTGCCTGGTCTTCCAGACTTTCTTCTGGATCATGTTCTATATCTCCCACAGCTCAAGAGAAACTTGCTGTCCCTGGTCCACATCCGCCAGCAAGGTCACTCCATTCACATGTTTGATGGCAAGCTTGAGGTAAGAAAGGCATCTGACCACCCACTTGTCATGAGGGGTATAGAAGAAGAAAGACTTCTTAAACTGCAAGGAACCTCTGCTCATGCACAACATTTCTCATATATTTCTCATCATGAAGAAGGTGCACTTCCATCAAGTTTATTATGGCATGCTAGATTTGGACATTTAAACTATGACAGTCTCTGCTTGTTGAAGAAAAATGGTGTTGCTGGTTTGCCTACAATTCCTAGAAAACATAAACAATGTGATGCTTGCATTCTAGGAAAGCATAGCAAACAGTGTTTTCATGGTTCACATTCAAGAGCACATAGGAAGCTTGAACTTATTCATTCAGATTTATGTGGTCCAATGCCTGTTCCTTCTGCAAATGGAAATAAATATATCATGACATTTATTGATGATTACACCAGAATGTGTTGGGTTTATTTTTTGAAGAACAAATCTGATGCTTTTCAACCATTCAAGAATTTTCATAAATGGATTGAAATTGATGCACAATCTCATATTGGGTCTATTCGCACTGATAATGGAAAAGAATATACATCAAATGAATTTGAACACTATCTTCGCCAACATGGGATTAAACATCAAACAACTGTGCCTTATAATCCTCAACAGAATGGTGTAGCTGAAAGAATGAACAGAACAATTTTGAATATGGTACGATCCATGCTTTTCTTCAAAAATGTAAAGACAATGTTTTGGGTTGATGCTGTTCTATGTGCTGCATATATAAAGAATAGATGTCCATCTAGTGCTATAAGAAACAAGACTCCTTATGAATTATGGTATGGACATGTTCCTTCGGTAAAACACCTCAGGATTTTTGGTTCCACCTGTTATGCTTTAATACCAAAGGTACATAGAAACAAACTTGGTGCTAGAAGTCGTAAGTGTATCTTCCCGGGGTATTCAAACACATCTAAAGCATACCGCCTCTATGATGAAGTAAATAAAAAGTTTGTTTTATCTAGAGATGTCATTTTTCTTGAATCATCCAAATCTGACAGTGTTGTTGAGCGGCAACTTGATCGCTTGGATAGATTCACAAAACCGAAATCATTCCAAGAGTTTGATAATCAGATTCCACATCTTGAAGGGGGGATTCCTATACTAGATCAACATGTGGAATCTCCTTCTGAAGAACAATCTCCCCTGCATGACACTCCAACAAAGGATGATGCTTTAAGTGGTGTAATTGATAGAATTGGGAGACTTAATCTTGATTCAGTCCCAACTCAATCAACAGAACGGCCTGGACCATCTCAGAAAGGTCCCCCAAAGTGGCTGACAAAGACACTTGAAAGTGTTCATCCTGATGAAATTGGAAAAACAGGAACCAGAAATACAAACCGACAAGATGGAGGTGATGTAGATAACTCTAATTCACCTGTTGATATGGATGTTACTTATGATTGTGAATTGAACTTGTCTACATATTTTGAACCAACTTCCTTCAAAGAAGCTTCTTCTCATGATGAATGGAAAGAATCGATGCAGAAGGAGTATGATGCCCTCATAAAGAATGGCACTTGGAAGCTGGTTGATCCTCCATTTGGAACCAAACCAATTGGCTGCAAGTACAAAGCTGATGGCTCACTTGACAAGCACAAAGCTAGGCTTGTGGCAAAAGGTTTTGCACAGAAGGAAGGGGTCGATTATGAGGAAACTTTTGCTCCCACAGCAAAATGGGCCACCATCCTGACACTCTTTGCACTAGCTGCTCAGAACGGTTGGAAAGTCCATCAAATGGATGTAAAAACTGCATTCTTGAATGGAGACCTAAAAGAGAATGTTTTTATGTCCCAGCCTGAAGGATTTGCTGTAAAAGGACATGAACACAAAGTATGAAAACTTGTGAAGTCCTTGTATGGCCTTAAACAAGCACCACGAGCCTGGTATGAAAAACTAAATGAGCATCTTCTGAAACTCAACTTCAAACATTTTGATCTTGATGATGCAACTTTATTTGTCAAGAAAGTTGGCAAAACAGTTGTATATCTTGTGGTATATGTAGATGATCTTTTAATGACAGGGAACAATGAAAGCTATATTGCATCCATCAAGAAAGAATTAGGAAAATTTTTTGAAATGACCGGTTTGGACTATGTTCATTACTATCTTGCCATTGAAGTAACCCAACATCCAAAGTCCATATTTCTTTCTCAAAAGAAATACATTGGAGATTTGTTAAACAGATTTGGCATGACAGAGTGCAATCCCCTTTGTACTCCAATGGAATAAAACTTGAAGCTCACATCTATTGAAGGAAAGGAATTTGAGGATGCAACAAAGTATAGACAGCTTGTAGGAAGTCTCATCTACGTCACTACTACCAGACCAGACATTTCATTTGCTGTTGGAATCCTCTCCAGGTTCATGCAAAAGCCTTGTGAGGGACATTGGTCTACTGCAAAAAGAGTTCTAAGGTACTTGAAGGGAACTCAAGACCTTGGAATCAAGTATACACAGGTGGACGACTTCAACTTGATTGGATACTCTGATTCAGACTTCGATGGAGACAAAGAAACTGGGGTATCTACTTTAGGATATGCTATGAGTCTTGGATCAGGAGCTGTCTCCTGTAGATCACGCAAACAATCAGTACCAGCAGATTCCACAACAGAAGCAGAATATGTGGCAGCAGCTGAAGCAACGAAAGAAATTGTGTGGCTCAGGAAAATTCTTGAAGATTTGCAAGTAAAACAAATACAATCAACTCCACTCATGATTGATAACACATCTGCAATAAAGTTGGCCAAGAACCCAAAGTTCCATGATCGTACTAAGCACATAAATACTAAATATCATCTGATCCGACATCATGTTGAGGCCAAAACAATCCATCTCCGTCATTGTTCCACAAACGAGCAAATTGCAGACATCTTCACCAAAGTGCTTGGAAGAGAAAAGCTTGAAAGATTCAGAACGATGCTTGGACTCACCAACATCCCTTCAGATTAAGGGGGGGAATGTCGACATCTAATCCGAAACGGATGGGTGAACAGGACAGTCATCTAGAAGATGAACTGATCCGTTTTATTTTTGTATATAAACATGAGTTAGTTAATGAATAAAATTATCAGTTCTTTTCTCCCGCTCAACCTGGAGTTACCCTAGCCTGACAAAGGCTACAACCTTCTCTCATTCTCCAGCTTCTCATGGAATGGAGCTACAACCCCTAGCTCTTGTACTAGCTGATATGTTTACTAGTACATAGGCGTCAGCCTACAGAAGGCTACAACCTTCTCTTTCTTCCAGGGACCATGTTTCATAAATTTTCAGACTAGATCCACAAATAACATCATAAATACATTTGCATCAATCAATCTCCTTTGCACCAACCACAATTGAATCAATCAATCACTTTTCAGAATGTTGTAACTAGAATACAGTAACCAAAACCCAGAAGACTATAACAGCAACCAAAAGTAGCTAAAGCATATTTTATGAGGTATACGCTACTTCAATGTGTCGAACCTGTGTGCATACGTACTTTTCTCAAGGCAAACCTGCATACAAATCTGCAAATCAATTTTAAGATGTATATTTTGTTTTGGTATGCAGAACCAGCATGTATATGTGCCTTTTCTAAGGTGAACATGCGTACAGATATATAAATGATGATTTAAACTTTGCAACAATTCCAGACTTTAGTTATACCTGGATCATCATATTTATAATTTACAACATGCGCCAGTTATTCAAGTAAAATATCAAAACACACAAAGATACTTCACTTCAAGCTTTAAGATCTTGACCCATCATTAGATCTTATCCTTCCTCAAGCACTAAGGTTCATCCTTATTCAGATCCAGCTGTGCAACATAACCCAATAACTTATATTCTAGATCCTCCTCTCCATTACATATTCAATACATGAGTGCATTTGCCTAATGATCTTCTCCTCCTTTTATAGTCTTAGGCCTTACTCAATACCATGGACCAAAACCACTTAGAACCAATACCTTGGACCAAATACCTAGGTTCAACACTTCGGAAAAGATACATTGGACCAATACAATGGACCAAATACCACGGACCAAAACTATGTTTTCCAACATGTACTCGCCTTTCCTTCCGTGAAAGTGCATGTGTACGCCATACGCGCCTCTTGGTTTGCAACCCTACGTGTACACACACCTTGGTCAATGAGGAACCTGTGTATACCTCTCTTTATTCATTCTGAGAGTCTAAACTGTGATCTGTAATCTGAGTGAGTTCCTTCTCCTCCAAGGTATTGAAAATATTCTTATCACCTGACGTGTGCAATGAAGCTCCACTGTCCAGGTACTACACACATCCCACCACGGATGAAACCATGCATGCAATAAGCGAGAAATCCAACTCAAAGTGTGAGGCCAGTGCCTCACCATCAGATCCCTTCGAGGAACCCTTCTTGGATTTCTTTTGTGGACAATTCGTAGCATTATGGCCCACTTCATGACAATGAAAGCATCGCACTTTTGATTTGTCAAATTTCTTCCCACCATGGGAAGAACCAGATTTGGGATAGGACGCCTTCCCTTTCCCTTTCCTCGCCTTACTCGCTAAGGCTAGATTTTCCTCATCATCTTGCTTCGATGAGGATCCATCTTTGGTGCTTCTTCTTATCTCCTCCTGCATCAGATCCGACCAAAGTCGTTCCCAATCTGGAAGTTTTTCTCTTCCATTAACCGAGTCTTGGTAGCTATGCCAGCACTTAGGAAGATCGAGGAGTGCAAGACTCACCATGTCATCATCATCAGTCGTGATCCCTACACTTCCAATCTCATCCCTGTAGGTGGTGAGCTTATTCAAATATGTAAAGATCGTGTCGCCCTTTTCACACTTGATTTTTCGAAGCTTGTCTTTCAACTTCGGCTTCCTCTGATCGTTGTTGTTCTGATATAGATCTTTCAATGTTTTCCACATTGAAAAAGGTGTCTCCTTCCCATGGAGACTCGAGACTATGTGCTCTTGAACTCCCTCCAGAAGGATTCTCCTTGCTCTAGCCACACATTTCTTTCATTCCACCAATTGAGTAGCATCAGTCGGCTTGGGGACTTCTTGATCAATGAAGTTCTTTAGACAGTTATCCTCCAATACTTCTTCCATGCTATCCTTCCAGGCTATATAATTCGAGTTTCCATTAAGGGCATACTCAAGTCTTAAACTATTGAATGCCATTAGTGAAATTGAAATGTGATAAGAACTCGATTTCTATATTCAGGAACTTCAACCTTCGAACTTCTCCCTTCTTGTATATTTTTCTCTGCTTTGATCATGTTTTCTCCGATACCATGTAGAAATTCCCAATATAGATCAACAGATTATGCAATAGACTAAAGCAAATTACAAGATCTACTTCTACATCAAACTTTATGGAAGCTTAATCGAATTGAGCAAGATCAATGAGAACACATATAACTAAGAATGAGAAATCAATCACACATAACACAAAAGAAATAACCCGGGGAAAGCCTCAGCCTAACACCCCAATCTCTGTATTATCATACAAGAGGAAATATGTTCAAGTTACAAAGAGAATCAGCTCACAAGCTATCCTGCTCTCTTTGCAATCAAACAATACAACTCACAAACTGAATAGACATTGTATATGTCCACCTCAAGCCCTCCAAGCCTCCTATTTCATTGCGCAGTTTTTCTTGGGGTCTAGTGATGCCACATGTGTGAATTGGCCTCATCACACTCACAAAACTTGAAGAAGTAACTATGAAATCCTCAAGGAAAGAATTCCTTCTACATGCAAGAGATATTCACAATGGAATATTCTAGCAACTGATAGTACACTGCCCCTCCATCTGATCTCAACTGGGTCTCTATATGAACTGAAATGCATGAGTTATTTATGAGAGAATATTTAGTTATCTGAAGTGCAGCAGTTACATGCATGCATGCATTGACTAACTGAACTCACAATTAATTCAACAAACTGTTTGAATTAATCTAACTAGACTTGACTTAGTTAACTGAGCCAACTAATTACAACTCATCCTTATCTATTTAATTGATGGATAAATTCCTCAATTAATGGAGAAACTGTTGCATATCCCCACATAGACTTCATGATTGATTTTCTACAACTAATTAACTCGCGGTGAATTAATTAATTATTTTACAAACAGTTGCTAAGATCAAATTTGAATTTTTACTTCTCTATTTTAGTTCAGGAACTAACTAAAATAGGAAGGTATCCTGAAATGCTATTTATAGCAATACTAAATTTAGCACTTCTATATTTAGCATTTCTTATTTCTATTTTCAACATTCTGATGGCGATCGTTCTGCAACTTCCCTTGTGTATGTATAAACTAAAGAGGTGATGATCTGCATGGATGACCGTCTCGTTTCGCAGAATGTAATTTTTTCATTGTGAGCAATCCTACATGATAGAATACATCTCTTTATCGTTGGTGGGGTACTCTCGAACTGTATCCGAAAGTGTCTCACTATGATATGCCATCGGATGCCCAAGTTGGGTGAGGACTGCACCAATATCATAGTCAAAGGCATCTGTGTCAATTTCAAATGGTTGTTGCAGATCTGGAAATGTGAATACATGTGTAGATTAGAGGCGATAACTTAACTCAAAAAACACCTTATGTTGGTACTTAGACCAGGAAAACTTTTCTTTCGCCTTGGCCTTGGTAACTCAACTCAAATGTCAAGTGATATGGGGGAATCCCAACATGAACCTCCCACAAAAATTTGCAAGGCCCAAAAAGTTGTGAAGCTTTGTTAGAGTGGTAGGGTTCGGGAAATCCTGAATGACTTGGATCTTAGTCAAATCCACATGCACTTCGTGTTCATCTATGATGTAACCTAGATACTAGACCTAGCTCAAACCGAAGGTGCATTTCTCCAGGTTGGCACATAGTCTGTGCTGTCGCAGGTTTTGAAGGATATGTCAAATGTGTTTCAAGTTCTCTTCCCAATTCATGTTGAAGATAAGAATGTTATCTAGATAAACAACAATGAACGATTTGGTGAAGGGCTGCAAGATGTCATCCATCAACCTCATAAAATTTGCAGGGTAATTTCTCAACCTCAAAGGCATGACCAACAATTCAAAAAGACCCTCCTTGGATTTGAAGGTAGTCTTCCATAGATCTATGGGCTTGTTGACAGTGTTGGAAATCCATCAACCAAGGGGGCCTCCCTGAGGTGAAGTCCCAATTAGACCTCACACTGTTTAGAATAGGAGCCCATCCGGGATATCGACCTGACTGCCATATATTCTTATACGTTTTCCTTTGATACAAAGTTAAGCACAAGAGACTAATGCACAGGCAATCTCGGATCAGCAAGTGAGTATGCCTGGTGACAGTTTGGTTGTATTTGTGTCACGATTCTTCTACTGCGGAGCGAAAGGAAAGTTAGCCTCTAGGAGAGAGGTAATAGTACCACCCTAGTAGACACACACACACACACACACACACATAATATATGTCTAACATCCAATGGAATAGTCCACAAAGATGTGACGGTCATTACAACCATTATGAACAAGAAATATCTGTTTAACATCCAGCAGAATAGTCCACAAAGATATGATAGTCATCACAACCATTACAACATATTCTCAATAATATAAGAACTAAAATAACTTAAATAGTTAAACTAGTTTAGTACAGATGAAAGAAAACATGAATTACAAACATCCACAGAATAGTCTAACAAATATTCATAATCCATGCATGAAAAATGTGTTGGCCATGAGGATTCTGATATTAATTAAAACTCCCAAGACACATTTACACAACGACCACCACTAACTCCAATAGTGGAGTGTTGGAGCCACTCCTTTCTCCCCAAAAGAACTAGAATGTCTCTCTAATTCCTTGTGGGAAGAGCCAAGGTGAAATGTCCTTTCCTCATACAATGAGGGTGTATACATGACCAATGAGGAGGTGACGCTTCACCTTCATTGTGACTCTTTGACTACCCTCATGACTGTTTGACTTCCTATGACTCTTCAATTTTACATGACTCTTCATATTTTGTACATGTCCTTTGGACTTTCACTTTACAGTACATTTTCGAATTGTAAATTACATAATCCACAAAAATTATGTGGCATGTGATGACTCATGACATGACACTACTGACATGGACTTCTTGATGATATGGCAATGTCAAGCCATTCTTGATGCTCCTTGTTATGTGTCTTCTTGAGGATGCTCTTCTACCAACCTCCATATGGATTAGAGGTAAGGAATCTTCAATGATATCGAGTCTTGAGTTGTGGTCGCAAACTAGAGTCCCTTTTCTCTCTCTTGATTGATTAGATTGTGTAATCATCTTTATGTCTTTCAACATGTTCCCCCCTTCTTCTCCTTCTTCATCATCATGTCATGGTATGATAGGGTACCGATATCTACAATTCACTCTATTGAGAAATGGCAACAAGAAATTCCAGTTTAATTTGTCCTTGAATTAAAATTGTGAATTAAAATAGAACTCTTTTCTCATAGAAATTTGAAAATAATTAATTAAGTTTAATTAACTTAATTAATTTAGGAAATTCGAATTGGAAGTCTTTTAGAAGACATGTATATGTTATCCCTAACTTAGAAGATTTAAGAATGAGTTATGAATGAGTTGTAATTAGTTAACTCGGTTTATTGAGTTAAGTCCAGTTAAATTAGTTCCAATCATTTTCAGGAACTAATAGTGGATAAACAGTCAGTTGGGACACTAGTGACCTAATTAGTGCTACTCTAGTTAACTAAAGATTCCACCATCATAAACTCATGCATGTTGTTTCTGAGAAAGACCCAGTTGAGACTAGAGTGCAGGGAAAGTGTACTATTTTTTTTAGATTTTTCTAAGTTGCATTGATAGTGCATGCAACCAGGAACTGATCCTTGAGGGATTGTGTTATTTTTAGAGGCTTTATTTCCCTTTAAATACAAGCTATCCTTCATAGGAATTACACATTGGAATAGAGAACTGGGGAGCTTCTGAAGAGGCTAAGATTTGGCCTTGAGATTTCTTATAAGTTGGAGATTGAATTTGTTGAGTGTTGGGATTGTTCTAGAGAGAACGTGCATTGTAATTTCATCTTGATTTTCCAGATTAATACAAAACAAATAGTAGGTTTTTGAGCTGTGGCTTTCCCCAGATATTTATTGTGTTATGTTCCTTTGATTATCTTCCTTTCTTGATTATTGTTTGTTATATTTTTATGGACTTCTGTTGTAAAGAGTAGAAGTAGATTCTTGTCTCTTTCTTTAGCAAATTGCATTAGCTTATGAATCTACAGGTTTTTTTACATGGTATCAGAGCAAGATTGTTTTTTGGGCCGAGCTTTTTCAGAGAAGTTTTGAGAATTTTGTGTAAAATTTTCATAACAAAATTGCAGATTTGGATTACTTGGGAAAAGATACCCAAATTCAAAAAAAAAATCGGCCGAATCGGAGTTCGGATGAAGGAGATATCGTTGATTTAAAATTAGCTCTCTAGAGGAGATTTCAAAGTCTTGTGTTTCTGGGTTACAGGTGAAAGTCGAATTTGCATACATACTTCAGGATTGGCAGATGGTGTTCCAAGGGTTGAAGTTGAGTATGCCTTGGAAGGTATCTCAAATTTTATAGACTAGAGAGACATGATGGAGGTTGTGCTAGAAGATGATGACTATAAAAAATTCATTGATCAAGAAGTCCCCAAGCCAGAAACCATGGATGCACAGAAATTGGATGAATGGAAGAAGTGTGTGGTGAAGGCAAGGTAGATAATCCTTGAGGGAGTTCAATACCACATTGTCTCGAGTCTCCATGGTAAGGAAACTCCACATGCTATGTGGAAATCATTAACGAACTTATATCAAAATAGCAGTGATAAAAGGAAGTTGGCACTGAGCACCTGATCAAGAAGGCAGAGGAGGTTGGGTGATTGTGCAATTGCACATCTGAGGAGCTGAAGGGATGGGCTTTAGGTTAGAGATTTCATAGTGCATAGTTGAGGCCAGGCTAGAGGGCTGAATTGCACAATTTTGGAGGCCAAGTTTTGGGATTGAGCATTAAAATTGTGTAGTGCATAGTCCTGTGAAGCAAGAACTATGCATTATGCGTTTCAAGAGCTAGGGTCACAGTTAGAGGGACGATACTGCATAATGAAAAATTCGGGAGGGTCGGATGAGGCTAGGTTGCTTGGTTAGAAAGCTTTTGGAAATTGACTAGGTGTGAGATCAGTGAGGTTAATGTGAACAATGTTAAGACTCGACAGTGACCACACACTTAGAATACTTGACAACACAACAACATAGATCATCCAAGAAATATGAACAATACTTTTAGGTCAGTACGACAACTTTGCGATGACTTATGAAAATTCCAACACCAAAGATACACTTTGCGACAACCATGAAGACACTTGTGCGACAATATTTACATCTTTTGAAATGAGTGCGATGAATATTTATATGGTAAGTGGTGAGCCCTAATATTGCACCAAGAATTTTGCAACTCCCAAGGGCTTCTCAACTCAAATTATCAACCCCGGGTTAGTACAAACTTCGAGATGACAGTGCTATATGCATAGCAGATAGGATTCTACTCATGTCACCCTCAGTTGTCACATTAGATCAAAAAGTGCTCAAAGATCCTTCCTTCTACTAAAGTAGAATGTAATCCTTATAAAAGGACAAATTGGAATTTTTTTCTAGTTATGAAAATATAAATTCCATCGACTCAACTTGTAAAATCCTAACTAGTCAATTCATGAAAAGAAAAGGCTAACCTGATTATAGAAATGAAGTGATGTTATCTTGAAAAATTCATCAAATTACCTCATCTACTTGTAGAAAGGAAATTAATTTATCTTGCATAATTCATCAAACTACCAATCAAAATTACAAGCAACATCTACCTAGTTCATACTTGTTCATAAATCAATAACCTACTTGCATGATAAAGAGACTAACTCTACTATGTTTTTGTAGTGAAGACAAGGAAGGTTTGGAGTGCCCTAGGAGATTTTCCTGGTCATATTATCACTGTTGGGGGTCATTATGCATCTATGCTAAGTCAAAGTTGCAGTGTGGGTCGAAACTGATGAAGAAAAAGGTTTATATAGGTTTTCTATAGGTGGTTGCTACATGAGTCCTGTAATACTACAAGAGGGCATCTGAGTGGCTTTTTAGGGTGAAAACATTGGCTTGAGGGTATGGATAGGGTGATAGTAGTTGAAGAAAATGAAAGGAGCTTAGTTTTAGCCCCTAGCCAAGCTCAGGACCTCTCGAAGGTCTGCCTTGCACTAGGATGAGTGCTCCCAGTGACCTAAGACATAATAGCTTATAAAGTATGGTTTTTGGGACTAAGTTTGGAGGTGGAAGGATAATATGAAAGAGCTCAGGATGGAAGTGGTGAAGGTTCCCTTCCCTGCAATCAATGACATGCATGCATCCATTTATAATTTACAAAATGAAATAACTTATGATGGAAAAAATTAGTTGAATTTAAATGACATCTAATTCATGAAAAACACTAATCTAATCAATTAACTAACTTCTAAACTATAGAAAGAAAATGTAAAACAAGACAACCAACACTAATCTATTTCTAAGATATCATAAACACAATATTTTTGGGTTTGGTTGTGAGACTTCCACTCATTCTCCCACAAGAGAGGTGATGTAGAGGATGCAACCACATGATTTTATAGGTTAACTTCTACTAAAATGCAAGAAACTATGAACTCCTTGGAATCAAGAAGAAACATAAGTAAAAGAAGAGGGACCAAAGCTTCTAGGTTGGGCCCAAACCCCAAAGGTATTAGAACTCTAAAACTAAATCATATGCCACTTAAAATCCAATTTCTCATTATCAAAAAGTGCAGGTTTATTACATCACATAAAATTTTAAAATAAGAATGTCAAGCTTGGAGCTCAATAGCTACACCTATATGAACAAAAATTTTGAATCCTAATGAGCTCTTCCTCTAGCTTATTTATAGAAAAGGGTAGTTGAAGAATCCCCTTGAAAATATGAATGGTTACCTCCTTGATCTCAAAAATGGTGGATCTTGTCCTTCTTGATCTTCACTTCGACTAGGAGTCACTCAGCTACCAATGAAATTGAACTGGTGAGAGAGGATATGGTGATCCCAAGCCAAGTTTAGGGAGTTAAGGAGGTTGATCAGGTGCTCAAAATTATGCTCAAAAATAAAAGTGTCAGAATCTTAATAATCTTATCTTCAGATCAAAGAGCTTGTCATTATGAATCTGATGGTGTGAACGACACTCAAATCCGAGCTAATATGCAGAAGTTAAAGCAAGTCAAAATTTAGGTTTGACTTTCTCACATGGCAGGATTGGATGATGTGGAAGGTTCCATCAGCGAATCAGGAAGCGCCAAGTGGCAGGGTTCCATTTCCCCCTGCATATCACAAACCGCAAGTCGTAGGCAAATCATGTTAAAGAATCGTCCCTCTAGCAGGGAAGGATTGCGATGCGATAAATTGCAATTGCACTTCGCAAAAGGTAGGCAGGAAGGCATTCAGAAATTGGTTGGAGGTACGATGCGATGGATTGCAATCGAATATCGATGAAGGTAAGATAGTTATAGTAATCGACCCTCATCATACCCGGGTTGTGATGCGATGGATCGTAGATCGCAATCGCACACAAGTCCCGCATTATGATTACCGTTGATACTCTGTCAAATTGTGATTAAGCGATAAGTTCCAGATGCGATGCGACTTTATATTCCAGTTTATAATTATGTCCAGTCCACCACATGACTATCGCAATATCGTCCACCGCGTACACAAAACTTAAGCCTGTCGATCCTCACCGATTGTGATTTACGATAAGACTCAGCCGACAGATTATGGCCCACCACGCAGTGAAATTTTCTCCCAGTTAACGGATTTTAGGGAAAATTTGTAGGATCATGCCGGAAATGGGGCAATTTGTAGAGCGAATAGTGGGAAAACTAGGAGAATTCATAATTTCTTCATTTTTCCACCAAATTGGTTGCAAAAAGAGTCTAGATAGCCATTTTTTGAGTATAATGGACTCATGGGAGCTATTTTCAGAAGAATTTGAGCATTGTAAACAAATATTTTTACACTTTTGAGCATAATAGAGAAGCCCAATCCATTGGAAGCTAAACCAAGGAGACATAGCCGAGGAGGTGTGAACTCCTTTATCATGTGCTTGTTGTAATGTGTTTTTGATGATTTCCTATACATGTTTATGTTGTTGTTCAATTTCTGGTTTATGTTAAATTTCTCATAAAATTAACATAAAAACTCTTCATTTTACTTGCAAAAATTGATGAATATTTAAGCACAATGAAAGCATTTTTTTTATAATCTGAGGAAGATCATAACACTGCAAACTAATATTCTAAATCAGATCAATTTGGTATCTGAGCACTAGGTTTTTCTTTGTGAAAGAAGGATTTAATTATTTGTAAGTTTATGTCATGATTACAAGGTTAAACCTCAAAATAGGTGAAGGAAAGCAGGTTGGAAGCCCTGAAGTTGGGTCAAGGGGATGGAGAGAAAGGTTGCCACAATATCCAACACCAGTTTAGCCTCAAGTTGTAGTTGAGACTCTAGAGATCATGTCTCATGAAGGAGAACCTACAAACATGATAGAAGATGAGAAGACCTTCAGAAAGGCTTTCTTTGATACGACAGGGATGGTGAAGGTCCTCTATGAAGAGAGGAATACCAGGTTGCAAGGAGAAAGTTTGAAACCTCCCAAAGGAGAAGGCTCTTTAGGAGGAGGTAATGGAAATGGAGACGAACCTCCACCCTCTCCACCATCTCCGCCATCTTCTTCTTTACAAGCATCTTCACCCTCTTCCACTAATACAACCCTTACTCATACTCATCATCATTCTTTAAAAGGAACTATTAAATCACCTTTCTTAAAAATTGATGTTAAATTCGAGTTGCCCATGTATAATGGTGAAGTGAATGCAAAGAAGCTTGATAATTGGATTCGTCAATTAAAGGTATGTTGTAGGATTCAAAACCTTCAAGAGGATGATATAAAGATTCAGTTAGCTTCCTTGAGAATGGAGGGTGCAAAACTAGTATGGTGGGAATCAAAGACCCAAGAGGAGATTAAAAAACATGATAAGATGTCAATTTCTTGGAACGATTTAATTGTTGCTATCAAAAGAAAATAATACCCTCTAGCTTATATGTAGAAATCCATTATGAATTTGCAGAACTTTAGATAGCTTAAAGGTCAAAATGTGCAAGATTATACCCAAGAATTCATAAAAAGGTCTTTAATGTTAGGTGTAGATTTGCAATCACAGGACACATTGTTGAAGTACATAGGGGGTTTACATAGTTACCTTAAGCATACTATATTAATGTTTAATCCCAATAATCTAGATGATGTGTGTGTGCAAGCCACTCATTTTAAGGCAAGAGGGAAAAACACTCCAGAAGAAGGTAGTAAAAAGTCGTTTAAAGGTAAAGAGAAAGAAAACGGTTTCAAGGGAAAGAAAAATGCATCCATTAAAAAGGAAGGAGAGAAAGCAATATGTAAACATCGTTCTAGAGAGGGTCATGATGAAGCTCATTATTGGAAGATTCATCTCAAAATGAAACCAAAGAAATTCAACAAGAAAGGAAAAGAAAAGATTGCTACAATCACTCAAGAAGAGGATTTGGGATTTGAATTAGGTGATGAAACAAAAGTCACAGCCATGGAGTTTCAAGGAAAGGAATCCATTGCTAGCACTAGTTCTTAAAACTCACATAATGAAACTCCAAATGAAAAGAGGAGAATAGAACTATTGCACATAAGGGTGATATCGAAACATAACAAGATTGATACGTTGTATGATAGCGACTCTCAAGCCAATATTATCTCATAAAACATTGTCAAGAGTTTAAATTTGGAAATTGTTCCACATCATAAACCGTATCCACTTGGATGGGTATGTGACAATGTGTAATTGTAGGTTACAAGAAAGTGTAAACTGAAAGTCGTTGTCATTGAAAAATTCATAGATGAAGTGGATCTTGATGTTGTCCCATTAGATATTTGTGGTATCGTTTTGGGCAGCCCATACCTTTATGATAGAAAATCTATTTTCTATCGACATGAAAACAAATAAAAAAACAAATATTTCTCTTGTCAATGCATGGTAAATGAAAATATTGGTGAATTCGAGCAATAATTTTATGCTTCTCACGATCAAACCTGAGAATGATATTGATTATGAAGTGTTTGATGGTTGTAATTCGAATTTGAAAACTGATATGGTTAACATTATTAACGAATCTGATGAAATGTTTCAGGGATCAAAGGGATTACTTCCCAAGAGGGGAATCCAACCTGAGTTATAGTTGTAGCAAAATTATCTTCTTCCTAACATTGGCATGTATAAGATGTCAGTGATGGGAAGTGCAGAAATTAAGACGCAAATCTAGGGATTGTTGAATAAAAGGATCATTCAGCCTACTACTTTACTGTATGGTGCACCTCTTGTTTTGGCACCTAAGAAGAATGGTAAGAATTTCCTTGAATGGGATTCAAGAAGTGGTTTTCATCAAAGTAGAGTTGTTGAAGGAGATACAGGGAAGATGACATTCAAAACCAGGCAAGGTTTGTTTGAATGGCTTGTTATGCTTTTCGGTCTTTCCTACTACTTTTACACATATGAAGAATATGTGTTGAAGCCAATTCTAGACAAAATAGTCTATTTGGGTGACATTTTCATTTTCAGAAAATTTCATTATGAGCATGTCATGTGTGAGAAAAAAATACTTGATGTCGTATGTCAAGAAAAAAAAAATCTGAAGATGTCAAAGTATATGTTGGATAAAACTTATTTGATGTACTTGAGCCATGAAATTGGTTCTTCCAAGCGTGTTTAGGTTCCCAAAGGATTTTTGGCAAGTCTATGTGGGACGTGGAGAAGGTGAGATGAAGCTAGACCTCCCCAAGATTGAAGCTATAACAGTCTATGGTGGTATTGACTCCATTCTTGCATACACAAGTGAAAGAATCATGCATCCCTGTGAAGCCGTAGATTCTTTTTCTCTACTCGTAATTTATGCAGGCAGGCTCAAGATAGTAATTTGGATAAGAGGTTTTTTGGGAGCAACCCAATGTTGGAGAAGAAATTTTGTTAATTTTTCTTCTTTTGTAGTTCTTTTTGATTCGTTGGCAGTTGTGCAAAAGGTCTTCCAGTGGGAAGGCAAACAACAACATGCATTTTATGCTTTAAAACAAAATATCAGTACAACTCTAGTACTTTATTTTCCAGACTTGAGATAGTCATTTAAGTTTCAGTTTGTTGTGTGTGACTATGCCATGGGCGCAACCTTTTTGCAATGTGGTAAGCCCATTTATTTTCATTCATAAATTTTCGATGATAAAGTGTTTAAGTTGCAACAACAAAGGCACTTCCATTGGATGGGTTTTCTTCTACTATTCTACTCAGTTAAAAGGTATAAGTGACAAATTTGTTGATGTAATTTATATGCCTATAGTTTGTATAAATACTTTCCTCAAGCATCATTTTGTTTTACATGAAAGTTATGTTCAGAAAAATACATACTTTCAAGATGTATATTCAAGCTTGAGTCAAAGGAATCAAGTGGAGGAATTTATTTACCATTTGCATCATAATTTATTGTATCATCTTAGTAAGAAGGATATTGATACTGATAGTAACATGGACAAAGCCAAAGAGTTCATTGAATGACTCCAAATGGTACATCAAATAGTGCAAGACTCGCTTGAAAAGGTTAAAGGAAAGTACACAGAAATTCACGACAAGAATCATCAAGATCACAAGTTCCAATTCAATGATCAATGGATCGAGATTGGAAAGGTGAGGGAACTGTACCCTTACCTACTGGTCAACTGAAAGTGATCTTTTGGGGTCCAAAAGACTTCTAGTGGGGGAGGAGTAATCAGGTGCTCAAAATTATGCTCAAAACTCAAAGTGTTAGAATCTTGATAAGCTTACCATTAGATCGAAGAGCTCGTTATTCTGAATCCAATGGTGTGAATGACACTCAAATTTGAGCTCGTATGCAAGAAGTTAGAGCAAGTCAAAGTTCAAGTTTGACTTGCTCACATCGCAGGGTTAGATGACATGATAGGTTCCATTAGTGAATCAGGGGGCGCCAAGTGACAGGCCACCATTTTCCCCTGCATATCGCAAATTGTAGTTCGCAGGCCAATCGTGTTATAGAATTGGCCCCCGAGCAAGGAAGGATTTTGATGCGATAAATCACAAACGCACTTCACAAAAGGTAGGCGGGAAGGCATTCCAAAATCGACTGGCGATGCGATGCAATGGATCGCAATCACAAGTTGGTGAAGGGAGGACAGTCATAGTAATCATCCCCCAACATACCCAGGTTGCGATGCGATGGGTTGCAGATCGCAATCGCAGACAAGTCCAGCATTATGATTATCGTCAATACTCTGCTGAATTGCGATTAAGCGGTAAGTTCCAGATGCGATGTGACTTTAGATTCCAGTTTATAATTCAGTCGGGTCCTCCACATAGTTATCACAATATTGCCCGCCATGTACACAAAATAAGCATGTCAATCCTCACCAATTTCAATTTGCAATAAGACTTGGCCAACAGATTATTTCCTGCCGCGCGGCGAAATTTTCGCCCAGTTAGTGGATTTTGGGGCTAATTTTTAGGATCATGCTAGAAAGGGGGCAATTTGTGGAGCGAATAGTGGGAAAACTAGGAGAAGTCATAACTTCTTCAGTTTTCCACCAAATTGGTTGCAAAAAGAGGCTAGATAGCCATTTTTTTGTTTTCTGTACTCATGGGAGTAGGTTTCAAAAGAATTTGAGCATTACAAACACATATTTTTACACTTTTGAGCATAATAGAGAGGCCCACACCATTGGAAGCTAGACCAAGGAGATGTAACCCAAGAGAGGTGAACTCCTTTATCATGTGGTTGTTGTAATTTTTTTTTTATGATGTTCTGTACATGTTTATGATGTTGTTCATTTTCTTAATTATGTTAAATTTCTTATAAAATTAACATAAAAACTCTTCATTTTACTTGCCAAGATTGATGAATCCTTAAACACAATGAAAGCATTTTGTTTATAATCTGAGGAAGATCTTAGCATTACAAACTAATATTCTAAATCAGATCAGAGGTGGACAAAACTCCTAGATTCTCTTCTAGTTGTCTCCATTTAGCCCCTGCATAGTATTATCCTAAAAAATGCTTCATTTTCCTGTAATTAAACCACATTAGGCTACATATTATGAAAAACAACCTTTACTCGTCTTACTACGAATAATATAATAAGAATATTTTTTGTTGTCATTGGAGAAAATTTGAAGAGCCTTTAAGAAAAAATTTCAAGTTGTCTTGATAAACTTTTGAGCAAATCTTTGAGCAGACCTTGATGTGTGAAGAAGTGCCTTCTGGAGTAGATCTTAGAACAGGTTCGTGCCTATATTATATTAAGAGGATTTGTGTCCTCATATAGGCTAGGTCGGTTCATGGATTTGTCTAGGAGGATTGGTGTCCTCAAATAGACTAGTTTGGTTCCTGAATTTTCTTGAAAGGATTAGTATCCTTGTATAAGGTTGGTTCCTTGAATATTTGAAAAGGCTGGAGACATATTTTTGTAAAAAAAGGATTAAAGGCCTCACTGTTATTTTCAATAATAAAATTATTTATTTCTAGTATATCTTGTGCTTCTTATTGTTAAATATTTTAGCTACCTCAATATTACAATTGAAATAAATACCCACTCACCCCCTTCTTAGTATTTCAAAAAAATGTTCCCTTTGGACCCCATTACACCCATAGGGAGGATCCACCATTTCATCACAATAAATGGGTTGCCTTCAATGCTTTTAATTATGATTTGTAACCCAAAATGAGGGTCCAATTTATGGGCATTCACCATAACAATGGAGTAGCCTAGGAAACTAGGTGTAAAATATTTGCATCAACATTTATTAAATCCAAGAATATTGTCAATAAAATTGGGTTTTTAGTACGATTGTTGATAACATTTCTAAAACAATCGTGGTAGCTTGGTCATAGGCCAAGGTTCCACATATAATTACTAGCCTTAAACTTGAAGTATTTCATTGAAGAAACTCATCCACAAACCTAGGTCCCATGTCCAAGTGCTCATGTAAACTCCAAAATCATGACACGTGAGCTCAAAAATTGGTTGAGTACTATGCTCCAAATTCTCACCATGGTCATGTATATCTAAATAAATAGAACCATTAATGTCCAAAATATCATCCACAAAATTGTAAAATTTTTATTATGGATCTAGAAGGAACACTACATTGAATAATATGGAAGTTGAACACTAGAAGTCATAATAAGCACTTAAAGTTTTTCTCTTATATGGAAGAGTATGCTTAAGTTCACCATATAACCCAACATCCCACCCTCTAGCCTATATGCAAGGTAAGATATTCTTCAAGGTTAAAGGTCCTATAACAAAGAGACTTCAATCCATTACATCAATATATGTGATATAAGCTCAACTTGTCACTAGTAGGAATTGAATGTAGGTATGGAGGATAACAATAATTCCTCGCAACCACCTGAGATGAATATAATGAAAGGATGGAAGAGTATGGCTATCAAAGACAACTTACTAAAAGTACTAAAAGTAACTATATTTCCACAAATGATGCTTATATAAATACCATTCTTCATAAGCTTCTTCTAAATTATAGAAACCATATTTTTTTATGGGATATTTCTCTACAATGTCTCCAAGTTTCCAACCTTTGGATTACTTTAGACGTTTCCTACAATGCTTTTACTCGATGCTCCATATGAAGTCATATTGTAAGAAATTTTATAGAGTGTGAAATATCTTCTTCATTGAATAAACCATGATTTAATATGCTCTTCATAAGCCATGGTGGGCTTAATAAAACTTATAAGAGATGCTTCTTCCATATTATCTTTAGATCTATTTTGATAGGATCTCATACTTACTTATATTTCTTTTTACCTACCATGGGGGGGAGGGGGAGGAGGGGGGGAGAACTAGGTCTACAAAGGAAGACTTCACAACGATAAATTAATTTGAGGCCCAACTCTAACTTCCTTGATCTCATTGAAAATATGCACATAAATAAATAAAAAGTGAACTACTTTTATACCACTCATATGAGTTTTGCTGAAAATAAAATGAGGATCATAGTACATGTACCATAATAGTGAGATATTGTAGATGAAAATATACTATAATAAAACACATACTCTATATATATATATATATATATATATATATATATATATATATATATAATGGTAAAAACACTACAAGATGCAAGCCAATACAAACTAACAAAAATTGTGGTAATTTATCTTTAAAGATGTCTTCATTACATTCATTTACAAATTTATTATTATAAAATATTAACCCTTTAATAAAATATCTAAATCTGTGAAAAAAATAAAATCCAAAACATTAACCCTAAGACAAAAATAAATGCAAATTCTCATAATCCTTTTTTATACATCAAGTATTTAAAATCATAATTTTAAATATAACCTAAGATGCGACTAACATCATAATTAGAAAACCTATTAGAAACTGATCAATAACATAATATAAGATGTGACTAACATCATAATTAGGAAACTTGTTAGAAACTGATCTATAACATAACATATTTTTGCACCATTACAAACCTTATTTGAAACTTTATAAACTTTATGCCTTGACATTAAAGGATTGATGAATCATATAAACTTTAAAAAAAATCTAAAAATTAAAAACCCACAAAAACTTTTATTAACTTATCAAAGTGTAAAAGCAAAACTTTTATTAGCTTGCCAAAGTGTAAAATCATTTTCAAAATGGAGGTTTACTCCTTTTCACTTAGAACATTATTGATTTAACCTATTTTATTTAATTATAACAAGAGGTTTACTCCTTTCCACTTAGAACATGGATGATTTAACCTGTTTTGTTTTATTTTAATTATAATGTATCATTTTATTTTAGTTATGAACCATCATAATTATTAATTAATTTAATATAAAATTTATATTAAAATATATCATATGAATTATATTTTTACAAAATTAAATTGTATTTTTATTATATATATATTTTTAAAAAGAAATTAATAATAATTTTTCAGCATTTATATATTTCTTCTATATAAAAAATATATTTAATGGTTATATATTTCATCCTATTACTGAAAAATATTAAATACATATTTAATTTGAATTATTGATAAAAATTTAAATCTCAACTGATTTATATATTTCTTCTATGTGGAAAAATATATTTAATGATCATATATTTTATGTGAAAAGATATATTTAATGATCATATATTTCATCTTATTATTGAAAATACTTTAATACATATTTAATTTAAATTATTGATGAAAATTTAAATCTCGATTGATTAGCCCACTTCTAACTAGTGAACCTAACCATTAAAAATCCAATAATTTTGATTAGGGCTGCTCACGGTGAAAGTGGACCGACTCTATTGTGATGGGAGGGAAAATTTACGAATATAATATAAACTATTAAACGGTTTATATTATCGTTCTAGACCAAGCAAACGAGTAATAGCTTTCCGAACGTAACAACAGATTCATAGCTTTCAGACGTGGAGCAGTTGACAGAGTTTTATATTACGATAACATTGCAGTAGCATGGCTGTTAGAAGACGTACGCATTACGAATTACCAATGGCTGAAGCTGAGTTCCACGCTGAAGGTAATAACAAAGTTTCAGACTCTGAAAAAGGTGTAAATATGGCGGATTTTATGGACGATGCGTTCCCTTCTACTTTGGCAGACACACACCATGAATCATGTACAGAGGAAAATCTTCTAACAATTTCCGTAGCAATTGTACATCTGATGCACGGAGATTGGAATGTTGAAGTGGGCAAGGGCGATTTTTCTATCGTTAGACAAATTATTCAGGGAAGCACGGACTTAGCTGTGGTGGCTAAAGTTGGGGAGAAGTTTCGTTGGCCTATTTCTAAGGATGTGCGGGCATTTAAACTCGATAATCTGCGCTATTTATTCGTCATTCTGACTCCAGCTGTGGAGGCCTTTGAGACTGTGGACGATATAGTTATATTGTCGGATGGTTCTTCCGATGAAGTATTGAAATATGTAGTCTCTTTCCAGCAGAAAAGTGAATCCATGTCATTGGGTTTGTTGGACAAATTACTTGACCAACATGCCCAATTCACCTATTCCTCTCTACATGCAAACTCTGCACTGTCTGACGTCAAAGGCTACCATAGTAGGTTAGCTAATGCAATAGCCGCAGGCACACGAAAACTAGTCAAGGGTTTGTTTTTTCTAATCAGCGCCTATTCCTCTCAGATCCATAAAGGTGGGAAAGTTGTTATGGATCGCATGGAGTCAAAGTGCCAGCCTTCGATTGTCATAAAGAGTTCAGAGATAAATGCTGATCGACTCATTAGAACCATCGAAAGGCAAGAAGTCTGCTTTTTTTTGCAATTTGTTGAAATGTTAGATTTGAATTAATTTTTAATTTTGTTTGGTATGTGACAATCTAGTAAACCCTAATCTAGTTAGGGATTTTACTGATTATTTGACTGGTATGTTACAATATAGCAAACCCTAACTTTATTCTTTATCTGGGAACTTAATTTTATTAGTCACTTAATTGTTTGACCCCACTCATCAGTCATATCTGTAAGATTCCAGAATAATCTGGAAATCTGCAATCCAGTAAAGGGCATCCTTTAGTGACTGTTTCTCTGATTAGAGTATTTCTTATTTTGTTTCAGAATGAAAAAACTATCAAAGGCTACAGAGAAATTCAGTGAGAACGTGCTGGTTGGGTTATATGATTTACCCAGTGTTGTTATCGGCTACGTAGTGAGCAGGACGGGAAATCAGTCCAGTGATGGCCAAAATTTCTCGAGGACACTACCGGTGGAAATGCTTATTGTTTTATGGGACTCTTTCAGTACGTAAATGTTTGTTCATTCTTTCCTTCCGATATATGTCTACATCGTTAGGGTTTGGATTGATTTTCTTTGTCGCTTTTCTTTGTGTATAACCGACAGACAAAATTTATGAAGCTCTTGAAGTGGCAGTGAAGGATGCTTTGATGAATACTTCTGATGTGGCCATTGACATTGTTAGGCACAGGTGCGAGAATAACACAAATTAATCATTCTACGGGAAAATAAATCAAAGCTTAAATTTCTGTGAGATTTTCATAAATGGGTGTGTATTGAATGCAGGTTTGGGGAGAAGGTAGGAGGGGTTACTGAAGAAACTTTAGCGGTTGCTGGGCACGCTATGGCGACTGCATACAATCTATACAAAGTCATTAGTCCTGCTTCAATAGGCGTGAATTATCTGGGGAAATCCCTAGGGAAAGGCGTAAGGGTGGAGCTTTGAGCTTGATGAAGGAAGGGAAAGGCGTAAGGGTGGAGATTTGAGCTTGATGAAGGAAGGCTTCATTCAAAATGGAGATGGTTGGTCAAATCTGCAACAAATCAAAATTTCAATAAAAACAAATCTGTAATATCTGTAATATATTTTACTCTCTCTCCGCATCGTGCTTTGTATTTATTACATGTGGCACCTGTCAAATAAGTCAGGCTATTTGTTGTTCAGTCTGGTTTTTTCAACAAATGTGGAGACCTTCGACAATCAAGACGATATTGTTATATTACTCTAACGAACTATTGTATGAGGTTTATTTGAAAATAAGGTTTATCGTCATGACGTATAGCTCCATTAATTTCATTCCTTATAAATGAGGGTTCAACTTAGTAACATCAACATCAATATTGAAAAGTAGTTTTTCTACGATATATATTGTAGTATGATTTGAAATGGATAATTGAAAAAGTAGTTTTTCTACGATATAAATTGTAGTATGATTTGAAATGGATGATTATAAATGACTCATTTATGGTGGTCTTATTTTAGAGAATTAGGATTCAAAATTTTTTAACACTATTTTGAAATATCAAAATTGCCTATTTTATGATCAAAACTTTATAAGCATAGTTTCCAACACCTTAACATGATTCAACTTTATAATCATAGTTTCCAACACCTTAACATGATTCTGCACATTGAGATAGTCAATTGAAGTTCTTATATAGAAGTTAGTCTCTCATAAGTTGCTCATGTTAAAAGCCTAATAACCATATTTATGTAAACATGTAATCACTCTCATTAGTAAAATAAAAAATCACTACTACAAACCAACTCATGCAAGAGAGATACTTAGAGAGTCTTTACCACACATGGAACTCCAAGAGTCATAGGGCTATTAGAAGGATAGTGGCATAGCTTGAGGGATCCTAGGTGTAGAGAAGGGGATTATTAATTAAGGTGGATATCAATAGCCACCCACATATTCCACTAATTTAATACTTCTTTATCTTCCTCATCATTGTTTTATATTTTTTTTTAGGTTCCAAATTCCTTAGGTATTTTTTGAAACCCTAAATGATTTTTTTAGTCTACTTAGGCAACTAACATGCTTTGGCCCTAGCGAGAAATTGTGATTTCTAATGAGTTATTGTGCGCCCTAAATAGAGATTGCATGCAAAAGTTACAACCATGGGAAGTTGAAGTTCCAACTAACCACCTCAAGCCCTACCAATCTTATGGTACTTCCTTGCTAACATTGTTTCTCCATTCCTTCCATTTTTCTATCATTAAGTGGAAATCATTTACACTTTGGAAGATGGATCAACCCATGTAGAAATTCTACAAATTCTCTACAAATCCAGCTCTGTAGAAAATATGTGTAGGTTAACCCAATAATGCAATATATTCAAATCAAAATACTATAACCTACTTCTACTATCAATTTGCTTTGTGGAAGCTTAAACATTGAGCTTAACAGAGATGAACAATATAACCAGAAGAAGAATCAATCATCCAAGACACATGAAAATACTTTGGGAAAACCTCAACTAAAAACCACACTATCTGTATTATCATCCAAGGTGGAAATACATAGAGATTATACAAATTCTTAGCTCTCACACCTACCTAGCTCTCAGTACAATCCTCACAGATGCTCACAGGCAATCCTGGCTTCTCACAAGCCTCAGATGCTCACAGGCAATCCTGGCTTCTCACAAGCCTTCCTATCTGCCCTCCAAGCTCCTATTTCCTTGCGTTGTTCCTAGTGGATAATTCTCACCTCACCAAGTAGAAAACTATTCCTAGTGGATAATTCTCACCTCACCAAGTGGAACACTACTCTAACACACTTTCAGAACTCCGCAATCCTCCAAGGAATTATTCCTTCTACATGCATGAGTTTTCTTTATAGGAAACCACATGCAACTAATAGTACGTTGTCCTTGACATTTAGCTCAACTGGGTCTTTCTTAGAATAGACATGCATGAGTTTCTGATAAGGGAATCTTCAGTTAACTAGAGTACACTAGTTGAGCGCCTGCATGCATCAACTGATTGTACACTCTCTATTAGTTCTGTTGGAAATAATACTGAGAGGGGGGGGGGGGGTGAATCAATATTAGCAAGTCAATAATATTTCATTTCTATAATTAGATTCATATACACTACATCAGTTAATGGAACTTGCATGTATACACAATTGTATTTCAGGAAACTAGCGTATATCCTGCAAACTTATGATTCAGTTAATTTATCATATGTTAATCTTTACTCAGTGCATCAGAACCATATAAATAGTAACCAGGTGTAGTAAAGCAGAACAGACAATCACACAGACATGAACATAAGATATAAGGTGGAAACCCAATGTGGGTGAAAACCACGTGCTGCAATCGTCTCTATCTTCTTTTAATAAGGAACTTTTTATAATTTTTGTACTTGTGCAGTCTTATACCAATACGTGGGCTTCTACCTACAAAAGGCTACAACCTTCTCTCATTCTCCAGCGTGTCGTGGAAGGGAGCTATAACCCCTAGCTCTTGTATTAGCTTATTGTTTACTAGTACATAGGTGTTGACCTACAGAAGGCTACAACCTTCTCTTTTCTACCAGCGACCATGTTTCATAAATTTCAGACTGGATCCATCAATAACATCATAAATACATTTGCATCAATCAATCTCCTTTGCACCAACCACAACTGAATCAATCAATCACTTTTAAGAATGTTGTAACCAGAATATCGTAACCAGAAATAGTAACCAGAACTTAGAACACTATAACAGCAACCAGAAGTAGCTAAAGCATATTTTATGAGATATATGCTACTTCAATGTGTTGAGCTTGTCTGCATACATACTTTTATCAAGGCAAACCTGTGTACAGATCTGCAAATCAATTTTAAGATGTATATTTTGTTTTTATATGCAGAACCAGCATGTATATGCGCCTTTTCTAAGGTGAACCTGTGTACAGATCTATAAATCATGATTTAAACTTTGCAACAATTCCATACTTCAGTTATACCCATATCATCATATTTATAGTCTACAACATGCACTAGTTATTCAAATAAAAGATCAAAGCACACAAAGATACTTCACTTCAAGCTTTAAGATCTTGATCCATCATTAGATCTTATCCTTCCTCAAGCGCTAAGGTTCATCCTTGATTCAGATCCAGCTATGCAACATAACCCAATAACCTATATTCTAGATCTTGCTTTTCATTAGATATTCAATACATGAGTGCCTTTGCCTAATGATCATCTCCTCCTTTTATAGTCTTAGGCCTTACTCAATACCATGGATGAAAACCACTTAGAACCAATACCTTGGACCAAATACCTGGGGTTAACACTTCAGACAAGATACCTTGGACCAATACCATGGACCAAATACCACAGACCAAAACTAAGTTTTCCAACATGTACGCGCCTTTCCTTCCATGAAAGTGTGTGTGTATGACATACGTGCCTTTTGGTATACGAACCTGCGTGTACACACGCCTTGGTCAATGAGGAACATGCGCATACCTCTCTTTCTTCATTCTGAGAGTCTGAACTGCGATCTGTCATCTGAGTGAGTTTCTATCAAGGACAACACCTGTGTTATAGTGCCAAATCTGTGTCATAATGCCAACAATCTCCCCCTTTGGACTTGATGGCAACCCCAAGTCACTCTCTCCCTTTGTCATCAAGGACAAAGGTTTATGCTCCCCCTGAGTACATGTTGAATGCTCTAAAATGCTGAAGAGTGTTGATTGAGCTCCATGCTCGAGTCCATGCTCCACCTGAAAATAAGCAAGGTCTGCAAAAAGATGACTCTATACATCATAAATGACCTTCCTATCACCAATGACTCATACATACATCCATCTCCCAACCAAGTGGGGATATACCAAGTTTGACTCATCCACCCAACCAAATGGGGATATACCAATTGTTTATACATGCCAAAACAAGAACATTACATCATCCATCCCATGCATAGTGGGGAACCAAAATATGTCGTTTGATGACCTTGATATTACAAGATATACATGGCATAGAGACCAAATATCTGAAACAATACCATGATAGTTATCAACAACTATCATCAGTAGCATCTATCAATCACCATCCAGACCAGCAACCATGATCTCCCCTGAACATTTTCCACCTGCATCAAAAACGATTGTGAATTTGTACCAAGATCTTCTAAGATAATGCCAACAATGCATTATTAGAAGTATATGCTCCCCCTGTGCCAGATGATCATTGTCAGACCCATATCAGACTCCTTTCATCCTGAGTCTGGTCCACTATTTTTCTTCAAACCAACATATACGTGACTGTATCCAAAAAAACCAGCATATGTACACGGATACGCTTCATGGAACTTACGTATAACCACTTTTCTCTTAAACAGATAAGTTTTAACCGTAAGATTATCCATCAACTATTCCCAGCTTCTGTCTGAGATATTTGAATGTCTCTTTGGGCAGTGGTTTGGTGAATATATCAGCAACCTGTTCTTTGGAGGGAAAATACTCCAATTTGACCTTTTGTTCAAGCACTTGTTGACGTAGAAAATGATATTTGCTGGGTATGTGCTTGGTCTTGAAATGCATGATTGGATTCTTTGAAATACTGATTGCACTTGTATTATCACATAGAATGGAGATGGGTGGAGTACATGTGATCTGAATGTCTTGCAATGTTTGCATCATCCAAAGGATTTGTGTGCAGCAAGATGCAGCAACCAGATATTCTGCTTCAACTGTAGATAATGCAATTGAACTTTGCTTCTTGCTGAACCAAGATACTAATCTAGAACCCATATAAAATGCACCACCACTAGTGCTTTTTCTGTCATCAACGCTTCCTGTCCGATAGGCATCTGTATATGCATGAACTGTAAGATCTATATCTCTAGGATACCATAAACCAAAATTATGTGTTCCTTGAAGATATTTGAAAGGTGTGATTCCTTTGGATTGGCTTGGAATATTCCAACTATTCCCACTACCTGTTAGATAAAGCAGACTGCCAATCATGGATCTGTAGGTTGGTTGATGTACAGCTATTGATTCATCATTTGAGCTGAGACTGCATCCTATTACCATAGGGGTACATAGTAGTTTAGAATCTTCCATGCCATATTTTTTTCAAGATTTTCTTGAGATACTTGGTTTGTGACAGAAAAATACCATTTTTATTTTTTTGAACTTGTATACCAAGAAAATATGTGAGCTCATCAAGCAGGGGCATTTCAAATTCTTGCTGCATTACCAAAGAAAAGTGTTTACTCACAAATTCTTCGTTGCTACCAAAATTGATATCATCAACATACACAACAAGTATTAGTAATTTATTATTTTCAATCTTTGTATATAAATTGCTATCAGAGAGGCTCGTGCAGCTAACAGAGCTTGAGGAGGATAGATTTCTAGATGGATTTCATCAACAAGTTCAAAAGGAGTGCGAAAAGGCATGGCATGATTGGCACATCAAATTGCGCACCTTCAAGGTAAATGATTTGGTTTTATTGTATGACAACAAGTTTGATAAATTTCCAGGAAAATTTAGGATGCATTGGCTAGGGCCATATGTCATCAAGGAGATTACCGATGGTGGAGTTGTTTAGTTGGTAAAGTTGAATGGAGAACCCTTCCCAGGAAAGGTGAATGGCAGCCGATTGAAGCCATACACTAGTGATCTAGCTAGGTGACTACATGATGGAAGCATAGTCTCAGCACTCCAGGAAGCTAAAAGGAGGCGCGGGACTATAAACTACACTAGGTTGGGGAGCTGCGCAATTGGGGAACTGCGTGGAACGAAGGAATGTCACAGTGTCAGCAGCAGCGTGCAGGGAGCTGCATTACCGAGGAAGAAACCACGGAGGGCAGCCGGAAAGTGACTGTTATGGTCACTATTCATGATTTGATGGTGACAAATTGGATAAATGGAGCAGGGGGAAACATTTAAGTCGAAATTTAAGGGCAATATCTTTGAAAATCTACAACCAATCTAGCATTTATGAGTGGATTCTGGGGGGGATGGTCAGATTTGAATTCAAAAATGCCTATAAATTATAGATGGCTGCCCAACAAAAAACACTTGGCATTTTGAGAATTGAGGTGTTGAGCTCTCAGGCGCGCACAAACCCGTGAGTACTTTGAAGCTTTGATAGTGATTTTAGCGTTTGAGAAGTTTCCAAAGGAGACTCAAGAGTTCTTTTCTAGCATCATGTTGGTGCCCACAGAAACCGTGACTACTGGAGAAGCAATGGCAGCTGAAGGAACTACCCAAGAAGTAGCAATGGTAGCTGAGGGAGCTTCCCCGGAGGTTGCGAGTGCGAAGTACCTGCAAAAGTGCCCAAATTTCTGAGATCACCTAGGCTGAGGCCAACGCCGACAAAAGGGATTCCAAAAACAAAGAAAGACAAGAAGAAAGCACCACAGTTGGTGCGCGCATCACCTAGAAAGCACCTACAGAAGTAAAATCCCACCGCACAGGAGAGGGGCAAGGTGGTTGACCTGGAACCTGAAGAAGATGTTGAAGAAATCCATATGAGTGAGGAAGATATTGACATGGAGGTGGAGGAAATTGATTTTGAGGGGTTTGACCCTATCTCTAAACTGCCCGAGTACATTCCTCCATGCAAAGGCAAGACAAAGGTCCCAAAGGACATTGATGAAAATAAGGTCATGCTGCATACACCCTTACTGTCAGACAAAATCGTCTTTAAAGGACCATGCCTAGGGTGCATCCCCCATTTAAAATTGGAGGATTGGGATTTGTTTGATACAGAGTGCTTCCCCCACTTAGCGACAGATCAACTCATGCACCGCGTCTTCTATAAAGACGTTGGTGTGACCACGCTGGAGCCAAGAAAGTGGGTAAAAGGAGTGGATAAGGCTGGTCTGTTAAACATGTTGTGGATACCGTATTACAACCACGTGCCCATAACCATGATAGTGATCAAGAAGCTACTGTTCTTGGTGCACGATGGGTTCCCATGGCTAGAGGAGCTAATACCAATCAGTGACATGATGATCCATAGGATCACTCAACTGTCGCACATAGGAGAAAATCTAGCCATGGCATTTGGCAGAAAGACAGGTGAGCATGACCTTACTGAAGCAATGAAGGATAAATTTAAGCTCACTAAGAAGCTGCGCGGCTACTCCATCACTAACATAACTAACCCCGCGATCAAAGTAGCCACTCAGATCCTGGCAGGGAAGATTATGTAGAAGTTTCATGCAAATGAAGTGTTGACACCAATAGTATCATTAGTGGCCCAATGCACAAAGGGCGTATAGTTCAACTAGGCGCGCTACCTCTGCAGCGAGTTCCTTGCGAACTGCATAGAGGCATAGAATCAAAGAAAAATGTTTCACCATGCATGGTTGTTGTTGACCATAGTATTGGTCGCATGGGAGTTGTCGGAGGATAGTCAATTTCCCCCAGTCGCGTAGGACCTGCCAGAAGTAGCGAAGTTCACTTCACTCTGGGCTACGAAGGACCCCTAGAGGGTCAAGGACAGCAAGATCTTTTAGATCTTGATGTAGATGAGTATCCACATGGCCATCAGCGGCAAGGCATGGTTATCACCAACAATTTTTTATCAGTTGATAGAGTATGTTGAGTTTAAGGCATACTTCCACCATGTCTCCATGCGTGCATGGAAATCCTGGAACAAAATTCGTATGACCTTTCATACCTTGCCACAGACGACGTAATTGCAATGGTCCTCAACTGTTGGCCAGTAGATTGGCACACTGCTTCAGAATTGACAACTGGGTCTAGCAAGTCTGCAGCGAAGAAGAAAATAGGAGGATAGGAAGAAGAAGATGAGCGTGACTCTGCCAAGAGTCACAAGTCACCTTCCCTAGAGACAGGGGAGGAGGAACAACAATCAAAGTAGGAAGGAGTGGACTCGGAGACTACTCCATTCCATATTAAGAGAAATAGGGAGTAGGAGAAAGTAGGGTCATAGAAGAAGTCCAAGGCCAGCAAAACATCCCTCGACCCAATCACCTTGATAGAGGGTGATTTGAATGACATTGGCGATGCAGTGAGGGATGTGACCATAGAATTGCTGCAATAGTTCGAGCAGCAACAGAAACAGGCCTTGGGCACCATTCAGACAGGTCTGCATGAGATGCAGATCTAGGCGTCATAGGTACAAACCAGTGTGGGATGAAGCAGTGCGACGTCAACTAGTTTGGTGCCTGGCACCTTAGAAGCAGTAGGGATGGTGCGCACACTGGATCCCTGGGAAATAGCGCTACCGGATGGAGCGTTGACCATAGAAATAGAAGCTAACATGCCCACTATCAGTGCCCTCAAGGGGGTTGGACTCAATTTGGCCGCACTTCCAAGTGAATCCCTTCACACTTTTCAGGATGGTGTGATCACGAAACTTCGGACCCGCGAACAGCACACTCTAGACGTTATCAGTGAGCAGAAGGTAAACAATGCTCAAATGTCTGCACAGAAAAATTATGTTATTAATCTCTTTAAGGCCATCACAAACAAGAATGAGCGCACGGCCAAGGTAGTGGCTGCAATATGCAGGTCTGTCCCAGAGCTAGACATTCCTAAAGATGAGAAAATGGACATAATAATTTGGTGTCAGAGTGCGTGAAGCAAGAACAGAGTTGGCAAAGGTTCGGTTCAAACTAAACCTTAAGATTGAAGAAATTGAGTTGAAGGCCCAGCCTTCGACTCCACCAAAAGTCAGAGAGCAATGTGAGGCCATTGTTAAGGACGTCATTGCAGGAGTAGATAGTGTAGCAAAGGATTGCACTGCACTCTTTAAGCAGTCGCTCAAAGTAGTCACCAGCCTGCAAGAAGATCCCAATGTGCAGAGGCTAGAAACAAAGGTGTGGGAGTTCCTGCAGTGATATGACGAGGTTAAAGCGATGGTGCACACCATCACCATCACACAAAGGTTAGCAAAGCTGTAAGAAGAAAAGGTGTTGAAAGAGCAGATGGACACAGCACGGCACAAGGAAGCAATACTGAAGGCTCACTTGAAGCCTTGTTTAGACGAAGCATATGTTCTCACAGCCACCATTGAAGGCAAACTGGCTAGTCTACAACGAACACAACAGAAGGTAGAGGTAGATAGCAGAGGGCCAACGACGAAGCATCTAGTCGAGCAGATAAAGCAGGTAGCAACTCAGTGCACCGTTGAAGTCATAGTAGTCCAAGTGGAGCTAGGAGGTCTTCGTGACATGATCTCCATGCCAGTAGAGTGACTCGAGGGTGAGTCACCATGTTTGTCTTGGGGGCCTGTTGGGAACGAGTTCCCCTAGAGTAAATTTTGGACTTAAAATCCCAAGTTTTGGGGCAGAAAGCACAAATTTTGTATAAAGAATGTAAAGTCTCCACATTTTATGGTCACAGAGCACAAAGATGTAAAGAGTTACTAAGGGTTTTCTGTCCTTCTTTTTTAAAAGTCATGTCGGCTTTAGAGATCTACCCATGGTCCATGAACCATGGGATTGTATAAAAAGAAGTCCTAGCGAGAGACTCTTAATAGTTTTTGGGGGGGAAGTCATGGTAGATAAGTAAGTTTTAAGAGCTAAGAGTGAGAGTCTTAGCATAGGAAAGAGGCTCTGCAGCTGTGTGCGTAGAGGCCTAGGGTAGAAGTTCGCATCCGAGTGTGCGGACCCCTGTGGTTGTGTGCAAGGGTAGTTAGAGTCTATACTAGAGATCTAAATCATTAATAAAGAGAAGTACTCTGGAATTACCTGTGTTTTACTTCTGTTAATTGCATGTGGTTATGTTATGTTGGGCACTGGGTTTATGTTTTAATGTTATTCTGATGCGTGAATCTATATGTTTCCCTTTTTTATATAAACATAAGTAAGGATATAGGTTTACGTGAAGATAATCATAAATGCATGTCAAAGTTGTCCAATACTTAAGATAACTTGAGTAAATATATAGTAGAGTAGTTATAGAGACGCGTAAGTTCTTGAACTACCTGTTAAGATTGCGTGAAGGATGACCGTAGACCTTTGCGGAGGATCAAAGGACAAATAAGAAAAGTATATCGATAAGGCCTAAAAGGATTATCGATCTACGCGAGGACAAAGTTGAAGGTATAAAACCGACATTACAACTATCTCAGGGTGCTAAAACTTGGTTCCTGCATCCCCCCATATTGCTTCGAGTGAGACTTCATTCCGCGCTCCATGGATTGATGCCGAAAGGGCCAGTAGTGTAGGGATTTGCTTGGTTGACTAACGTTGAACTTAGGTGAGGTCCCATCAAGCCAACATAAGCCCATACATGGGTATGTAATGTATAGGAGGGAGAATTCATGGTACATGAGGTGCCCTGACCTTGATTTGTTCACCATTCTTCATATATATCTTTTTCATTTTATGAATTTTATTTAATTAACTACTCGGGGCTCAAAGGCCAAGAGCATGATGTGGAATATATAGCAGTGATTACCCCCTTTTAGGTAGGGTGGTTTATGTCCCTCCAGGGGTTGGGACAATCATGGGTTCTTGAATGATAAAGGGAGGTCATCTAGGGCCTATGGAAAGAGGGTGATGACTAATGATTAGGGTAGACCTCATGTAATGGATTTTTCCTACATGCTAATTATTTTTGTCCCAGCCATCTTTTGCATTTTGTGGTACAATTTCCTGTTAAATGTGGCCATTTATGCTTTTCACTTTTTCTTTTAATTGCTTCAACCTCTGGGGCATCATTCTAGGCCTAAGACAACGTGGGGGCAATGGGATGGGGAGGCTAGCCCTATGTGGACCCATAATGGGGATGTGGACCCAGGTGGGAGAAAATATGAATGGGGGTCTAGTGAGTGGAACGAGAGTGATATGTGCAGATAAAGGAGTGGGACCACACACCCAAAACCAGGGTTTCCCAAGTAGTACCACCCTAGAACAAAAAAGTCAATAAAGGAGATCCCATAGGACTAAGATCCAAGGGTAACAACCAAAAGAGATCAAGGGGATAGGAACACAAACTAGGCCCACTATTTCTGCCAAATCCCTCCATCAATCCATACCCAGATGTATCCATGATAAGTAAACCCAATACTCAATAACCAAATGACAAGACATACCTTTAGATTCGGGAGACCCACCTTCAAACATACAATCAATACAGGTGGGTGAGGGATGACATGGATGGCTCATGTGGCAGATAAATGGCACAACGAGCTAGTAGGAGGCATCAAGGCGTTTTTGGCTACTGGTTGAGGCACATCATGGAGGAAAAAATATCCTTGGGACATCACCCACGAAGTGGTGGGTAACAAGGCTCAACAAATAAATAGTACTATGCTCCAAATTCCCAGCATGGTCATGTGGCTCCATAGGGGCTTCACTGGTGGAGAAATACCATACCACATGTGTTCGTATCGGGAGATATATATTGAGGAAAAAATCACAAATATAGTGAACATATAATAGGGGGAAAATGGTTATTATATTGGTAGGTGTAAAAAATGGAGCATAAAGTTAATGGAAAAATATAAAGGGGTATACTGTAGGTTTTAACCCCGTACAGAAATTACCTGCATATGGATTCTAAAACACAAACAATAAACAATGTGAGAGCATAACACATAAAACACATATACACAGATATTTTCCCACTCGATCCCAAAACCAGGACTACCAGCTTGATTTTTCATTATATTCCTTTCAATGTTATAATACATATTTATACATGCCGAAGCATCCAATACCATGGACTGAAAACCATTGCATCCAATACCATGGACCAAAAACCATCGCGTCCAATACCATGGACCGAAAAACCATCGCGTCCAAAAAACATGTGCAAAAATCATGCACAAAACCATAGGTGGGTCCACCCAACCTAATATAGGGTCCAAAATCAAAATTTTCCACAGTGCTGCCCCAAACCCCATAAAGTGGGGTTACGGGTACCCCTCAAACCGCCTGTTAACTACGTGGAAAGAATATAACACAACCCAACATTCTCCCACTTGTTGTTTTCTTTCCACATGAGGCCACAGGAGAGCTTAGTCATTTTTCCAGCCCTGAAACGCCCATTGTTTCTCTACACCAGGAAAACTTCTCAGAGCTCACAGATTTTGTCAATGCATCTGCAGTATTCTTCAAAGTGTCCACCTTTACCAGCAACACCTTTTTTTCTTCTATCATATCCCTCACAAAGTGATTTTGAACATCAATGTTCTTTTTATTTGAATGATATGCAGGGTTCTTTGCCAAGAAAATTGTTCACACCTAATCTTCAACGGTTGGGTAAACAGGAACGTGAACAGTCATCAAGAAGATGAACTGATCCATCCATTTTATGTATATAAACAATAGTTATCTAATGAAATAGTCAGTCAGTTTTTCTTCTGCCCATTCTGGAGTTACCTTGGCCTGACATGGTATCAGAGCACAAGTCCCAGGTTCTAAAAATAGTTGTAACTCCTGCCTCTGTCTTGAGCGCTGCTCAGTCCTGAGCACTGCTCTGCCCTGAGCGCTGCATCTGTCATGATGTTGATTCTCTGCGCATGAATGTGGGGGTTATAGCTTGACTGGTTATTCCAAGAAACTTTATTCCTGGGTGATCCTCAACGCCTCCCGGTGTCAGTAAACAAATACGTTCAATATCAAGCTTTGTGATTTCACCGGTTGCCCATTCAACTTCGAAAATGCAATCACAAATATTGTTTGGTTCATTTCTATGGAGAGATGGGTAAACCTGTCTGAGAATGGCATCGTAAAATATCCGATCATCACCCTGTTCGTATGATGCACATATTTTCGTTCCCTCTTCCACCGTGTGGCACTTTGAATCCTGTAATTGTAGGGACACCCACCGAAGGTTTCTTCTCATTCATCATCGATCTGTCGGCTTCCATGATATTTATCCGACGACGACCATCCACTCCTCTTCGCAGCAGCACGTTACCCATCCGGCTGTCTTCCTATTCCTTTGTACGCTCTCCCTTTTTAATCTATGTATCACATTCCTTGTACCCTTGTTGATAATACTATTTTATGCGCACACCTCTTGGCTCTTTGGGATTTATGGTTTGTGGTGACAGAAAGCCATCGAATTCCCCACTCGTTACGCTTCTGGACGCTCGCAGAGTTCGCTTAGGTAGCATCTCCCAACTCTTCTATCATTGCTTAAGTGCCTCTGCCTTGGATGCGAAGACTGCCGCCTGTTGAAGAGCCCGGAGCCCTCAAAACTTTCGTCCAGACAAAGGAGTAGTCGCAGCGGTATTAAGAGGCAGCGGTATTAAGAGAGCACGTTGGAGCAGTTTTTGAATCATTGTTTGGTATCGTTTTAGTGCCTAATGTAACGAATCTATGGCTATTTTTTTATAAGCTTCAGTGGTGGTAGTTGCCTGATTTGATGCGATCCCCAGCCAGAGACTCAAGAGACTCAATGTGTTGTAACAGTGAATACTGTGAAGATTAAAACGCGCAGGTATCATTCAAAAGTTTTACATATTGCGCTGCTTTCATAATAGTTTTGCATTGATATATATTGAAGTAATATATATTGAAGTAATATATCCCTTATGCGTTTTGCATTGATATATATATTGAAGTGATATATCCCTTGCGCATTTTTTTCAATTGCATAATATATTGATATATTGAAGTGATATATTAATAGAATGAAGTGATATATTGAAGTGATCCATTGTGCATTTTTCAAAACATAGTAATATTACAGTGATATAAGAAATGTTGATGCTTCTATCAAACGTTAGAAGAAAATAAAGTGCATAAGGCTGTGGCATAAGGATTTTTTCAGCAGAAGTTTTTTTATCAACAGAAGTTTTTTTTTAGCAGAGAAATTCTTTTACAGAATGCATTCAATCATTTCTATGGTAGGAATAGTTCTCACTGGCAAGGAGAACTATCCTGAATGGTCCCAGATGGTAAAACACACCCTCATCTACAATGAGTTGTGGAAGGGAGTGTGTGTCGGAGAAGAAGACAAAGACCCTGTGCAGCCTACATCAGATAAAGAACTTGTCATTTGGGAAAACAAGAACAGCAAAGCCTATGCATTGATCGCAGCATCTGTAAATGAAGAAGTAAGTCATCATATTTCATCCTATTCCACTGCCTTTTAAGCTTTACAAAAGCTGAAAGAACTCTATGATTCACATTCTGCACTTGAAGTTGTTCAGCTCATGATTAAACTCTTCACTCTTGAACCAAAAAATAATGATCCTCTTGCTCTTGCATCTGAAATAAAGTCTATAATGCATGATATTAAATCCACTAAGGTTGAGTTGGATATCTCTCTTATTGCCTTTCTCAAAGCACTCTATCCTACCTACTCCAATTATCTTGAGTCATTACAAGCAAATGGAAATCTTAAAGATATAACCTTTGACTCTCTTGTGAAAAAGTTTGTTGAAAGAGAGAAATCCTTTGGAAAGAAGACAGTCCCTGAATCTTCTGAAGAGACTGTTTGCCTTGCTCATAAAGAAAAGCATCCTGCTCAAGATTCTACAAGAGGAAGAGGTGGACGAAGAGGAAGAGGAAGATACTTCAGAGGCAGGGGGGCAGACATTCTCAAGGAGAAAAGGCAGATCTGCATTGCATTCACTGCAAACGAAATGGATCACATGATGCTTCTACATGCAATCTACCATGGGACAAAATTGAGCAGAGAAGAAACCAGCAAAAAGGTAAAATTGATGACACAGACAAAGGTAAAGCACTTGAATCTGCTCACTATATTGAGGCACAATGTAACATTGGAGTAAATGAAGATTTGTTTAATGCTTCACTTGCTTCTTTGAAAAATGATTGGTTGCTTGATTCAGGAGCAACCTGTCATATGACTCATAGGAAAGATTTTTTTGAAGATTTCACTGACAATGTTGATGGAGCAGTATACTTTGCAGATCAGTCAAAAATCAAGCCATCAGGGCTTGGCACAATCAGGCTTAAACTGCCTGGTCTTCCAGACTCTCTTCTGGATCATGTTCTATATCTCCCACAGCTCAAGAGAAACTTGCTGTCCCTAGTCCACATCTGCCAGCAAGGTCACTCCATTCATATGTTTGATGCAAAGCTTGAGGTAAGAAAGGCATCTGACCACTCACTTGTCATGAGGGGTAAGAAGAAGAAAGACTCCTTAAACTGCAAGGAACCTCTGCTCATGCACAACATTTCTCATATATTTCTCATCATGAAGAAGGTACACTTCCGCCAAGTTTATTATGGCATGCTAGATTTGAAAATTTAAACTATGATAGTCTCCGCTTGTTGAAGAAAAATGGTGTTGTTGGTTTGCCTACAATTCCTAGAAAACATAAGCAATGTGATGCTTGCATTCTAGGAAAGCATAGAAAACAGTCTTTTCATGATTCACATTCAAGAGCACATAGGAAGCTTGAACTCATTCATTCAGATTTATGTGGTCCAATGCCTGTTCCTTCTGCAAATAGAAATAAATATATCATGACATTTATTGATGATTACACCAGAATGTGTTGGGTTTATTTATTGAAGAACAAATCTGATGCTTTTCAAACATTCAAGAATTTTCATAAGTGGATTGAAAATGATGCACAATCTCATATTGGGTCTATTCGCACTGATAATGGAAAAGAATATACATCAAATGAATTTGAAAACTATCTTTGCCAACATGGGATCAAACATCAAACAACTGTACCTTATAATCCCCAACAGAATGGTGTAGCAGAAAGAATGAATAGAACAATTTTGAATATGGTACGATCCATGCTTTTCTTCAAAAATGTAAAGATAATGTTTTGGGTCGATGTTGTTCTATGTGCTGCATATATAAAGAATAGATGTCCATCTAGTGCTATAAGAAACAAGACTCCTTATGAATTGTGGTATGGACATGTTCCTTCGGTAAAACATCTCAGGATTTTTGGTTCCACCTGTTATGCTTTAATACCAAAGGTACATAGAAACAAACTTGGTGCTAGATGTCGTAAGTGTATCTTCCTGGGGTATTCAAACACCTCTAAAGCATATCGTCTCTATGATGAAGTAAATAAAAAGTTTGATGTATCTAGAGATGTCATTTTTCTTGAATCATCCAAATCTACAAGTGTTGTTGAGCGGCAACTTGATCGCTTGGATAAATTCACAAAAACGAAATCATTTCAAGAGTTTGATAATCAGATTCCACATCTTGAAGGGGGGATTCCTATACTAGATCAACATGTGGAATCTTCTTCTGAAGAACAATCTCCCTTGCATGAAACTCCAACACCGGATGATCCCTTTGGCTGTCGCAGTCTATCCTTATAGCTTCCTATACCAACCCCATACTTGAACACAATCTCTGCAACCAAATTGCTTACTTACTTGCATGAGTGGTTGCCATGTATTCTGCCCCTGTAGTTGATAGTGCCACTACAGATTGTTTCTTACTCGTCCAACTGACTGCACCTCCAAATAGGTTAAACACATACCCACTTGTAGATCTTCTCTAAGCCAGATCTCCAACCTAGTCAACATCAACAAAGCCACGAATATCCAACACTTTATCCAATCTTGGTCTTCCTTGGTAGCACAAACCATAATCACTAGTGCCACACAAATACCTGAAAACCCACTTCACTGCTATCTAATGCTCCTTTCCTAGTTTTGACATAAACCTGCTCAATACTCCCACTACATGTGCAATGTCTAGTCTAGTACAGACCATTGCATATATCAAGCTACCGACTGCACTTACATATGGAACATGGGACATATCCTATTCCTCTTCCTGTGTCTTGGGACACTGTTCAGTAGATAACTTTACACCTACAAGAATAGGAACCTTCACCGGTTTACTATCCTGCATATTAAACCTCTG
Organism: Pinus tabuliformis; assembly: GCA_031772625.1. NCBI lineage: Eukaryota > Viridiplantae > Streptophyta > Pinopsida > Pinales > Pinaceae > Pinus > Pinus tabuliformis. Next base: position 1,108,151,751 of record CM062809.1, on the reverse strand, counting down.
CAATATTGTCTCGACATACTTCCTCTAGTTTAACTAGAGCTTCCTCTTTTCTCGATCTCTTTTAATTTCCATGCCCAAAATATAGTTTGCAGCACCAAGATCTTTCATGTCGAATTTGGAGGACAATTGGGTCTTCAAATCCTGGATAATTTCTTTGTCATTTCCAACTAGCAACATATCATCCACATACAAGATATGCATCACATCCAAATATGCATCACATCCAAATACCCTCAAATGTGAAAGAGATGGTTTCTTACAAGTCCATACCTCTTGTGGAGACTTATCCTCCAAGGTTGATGAAGGTGACCTGTTGACCAAGTAACATGTAGTGTCCACCACCTCTGCTCAAAATTCATGTCCTAACCTGGCACCATTGAGCATGCTTCTTGCCCTTTCCATCAACGTCTTATTCATTCTTTCTGCAACTCCATTTTGTTGAGGTGTATATGGAGTAGTCTTCTGCCGTGCTATACCACACTTCTTACAGAATTCTTCAAATTCCTTACTGCAAAACTCTCCACCATTATCTATTCTCAACACCTTTATCTTCTTCTCTATCTGCTTTTCCACCAAAGCCTTGAATTCCTTAAACCTGTCAAAGACTTCAGCTTTCTTCTTAAGGAAATATATCCATGTATTCCTTGAGAAGTCATCTATAAAGGATACATAGTACACAGACTTACCCAGTGATGGAACCTTCACGGGTCCAAACACATCACTGTGCACAAGCTCTAATATCTATTTCGCCCTCTTACTTCCAAAGGGGAAACTCACCCAATTCTACTTCCCATATACACAATTTTCATAGAAATCAAAATCCAGAGAGCTATTACTCGTACCTTCTACCATACCTTTACCATGAAGTATTCGAAGGCCTTTCTCTCCAATATGTCCAAGCCTTTGATGCCGCAGCATGGTCCTCTCTCCAGAGATGACTAGATTTTCTGCTTCACTTTCAAGAACCACAGAACTGTTGCACCCATCAACAACAGTGCTACCTTGCAGCTTGTACAGAGTTCCAGTCCGAACTCCCCACATCAATACTAGTGCTCCCTTAACCATCTTGCAGATATCCTTCTCGAACATTGTTTTTACACCTGCATCATCTAGCTTGCTTACAGAAATCAGATTTCTAGCCAATGTAGGAATATGTAGAACACCCGGAAGTGTTCTAACCCTTCCACCTTGCAACTTCAACTTTACTTTTCCGTGCCCAATGATTCTAGCCTTCCTGTCATCCCCCAAGAAGACATCACCACCATCATATTTCTCATACTCGTAGAACCACTCTCTATGGGGAGTGAAGTGAATGGATGCACTTGAGTCAATCAACCATGCCTCATGATCTACATGTGTACTTGAAGAAGCCAAGTACACATCCCCACCTTCATCTGAGGTGGTCTTCGCCTCTGTAGAAGGAGCATAATCAGATCCCTTTCCTTTATCAGGAGCTTTAGATTTACAGTCCCTTTTGAAGTGCCCTTCCTTTCCTCATTTCCAACACACCACCTTTACAGGTTTTCTTGTAGATTTAGATCTCCCTCTAGATTTAGATCTCCCACTCGATGACTTATTTTTGTTTCTGTTCTGGGACCGTCCTTGTACAGACAAGGCATCACCATTCTGGCTCTCCATATTTTTCCATCTCATCTCCTCCGTCAGCAAGGATGAGACTATTTCATCAAAATGCAAGGCAGTTGCATTGCTACCTATTACAATAACTAGACTATCCCACGAATCTAGTAGAGAACACAACAAACTGATGCACTTATCTTCATCTGAAATTTTAATAGCAACAGATGCTAACTAACTTACCACAGTATTAAACACATTCAGATGCTCTATCATTGAGTCTCCATCTTTCATCCTCACGTTATACAACTTTTTCCACAGGAGCAGTTTATTCACGAGAGACTTAGATTGGTACAAAGTCCCTAACTTGTCCCACAAAGCCTTTGTCATAGCTTCCCCTGATACATTCATCAATACTAAATCTAAGACACACAATCATATTGTGCTCTTTGCCTTCCGATCCAACTTCTTCCATTCTTCATCGGTCACTCCCGTTGGTTTAGTACCTGGATCTACCGCGATCCATTGATCTTTATCCACCAATAGATTCTCCATCTTGATTTTCCACAACTCAAAACTCTGACCATTAAATTTCTCGATCTCTATCTTTCCACCACTCACCATCTTCTTTCACCACTAGAATCGATCTAGCAGATCTCCCACTAAACAGGGTCTACCACAGGCCCGAGCGAAACCCCTCAGCAACAAAGGCATCCCCTTGAAGCCAAAAACAACTCTGAAAACAAATGTAGGTTTTAACCACGTACAAAAATTACCTGCATAGGAATTCTAAAACACAGAAAATAAACAATGCAAGAGCATAACACATATACACAGAGAATTTCCCACCGGATCCCAAAACCGAGACTACCAGCGTGATTTTTCATTATATTCCTTTCAATGTTATACTACATATTTATACATGCCAAAGCATCCAATACCATGGACAGAAAGCCATCGCATCCAATACCATGGACCGAAAACCATCGCGTCCAATACCATGGACCGAAAAACCATTGCGTCCAAAAAACATGTGCAAAAATCATGCACAAAACCATAGGTGGGTCCGCCCAACCTAACATAGGGTCCAAAATCAAAATTTTCCGCAGCACTGCCCCAGACCCCATAAAGTGGGGTTACGGGTACCCCCAAACCCCCTGTTAACTACGTGGAAAGAATATAACACAACCCAACATATACAAAATATTAATGAAAAATGGATACCTACAATATCTAGTGAAAGTAGGGGTTTTTTAAATTATGAATGTGTATTGGGTTCATATTAGTAGGGGGTTAAAGAATCTGATTTTTAAAGGTATTTTCCAATATGTAGTCAAATTAAGGGTATTTTTTTGTATACCACGAACACACGTGCTACGTCATAAGTTCATTGAGTGAAACCCCTGTGTGTGGATCTAAATAAATAAAACCATTAATGTCCAAAATATCATCCACATAGTTGTAAACTTTTTATTATGGATCTGGAAGGAACACTCCATTAGATAATATACAAGTTAAACACTAGTAGACATAACAAGCTCCTTACCTTCCTCAATGATGTTTCTCTTAGATGGAAGGTTGTGCTTATTTTCACCACATAACTAGGCACCCCACCCTCTAGCTTGTAAGAAAGGATAAGATATTCTTCATGGCTCAATTCCCTTTAACAAAAAGTCTTGAATCTATTACATCAATACACTTGATACGATCTCAACATAACACTAGTAGGAATTGGACTTGAGTGGGGAGGATAACAATAATTCATTACAATCACTTGAGATGAATTGAGTTGGATCCATTTAGGTGGATATCAATGAATACCGACCTATTCCACTAATTTAATACTTCTCTGTCTTCCTCATCATATTTTTATGCTTTTTTCAGGTCCCAAACTCCCTAGGTTTTTTTGAAACCCTAAATAATTTTTTTGTCCACTTTCACAACCAACATGTTTTTTTCCCTAGACAAAAATTGTGATCTATAATGAGTTATTGTGCACCCCAAATAGAGTTTGTATGCAAAAGTCACACCCATGGGAATTTGGCATTCCAACTAGCCACTGTAGACCCTATTGATATTTTGGTACTTCATATTTTAGTGTTAGAGTTTTTTACCTTTAGTGTTATTTATTTATGTCAAAAGGACATTCTTTTCTAAAATAATGTAGCAACCATCTCTTTTTCAAAAGAAAGCTACCAACATTCTAGACAATTTGTGTTTTACATTCTAGCTAGTTGGTTTCTCACTATACTATTGTGCTTCATATCGTATTTCTCTCGTTGTGTCTTCCATTCCATTCTTATGTTTCATCTCATTCCTTGTAAAACTCTAATTAGTGGTGTTAGAGAATTTAAGGGGGCATCAGTCCTCCTTTGGATACTCAATCCATTCCCTCCATCATCATTTGATGTGCAGAAGCATGTCATGCTTGGGGTCATGATTTCCCCTTTAGTCAACTTTAACATTAATCATTATCCACACTTTATCTAGACTCCAATGGTATAGGTAAGTTATATTATCCTCTTACTCATTAGCCAATTTTCCAACTGGTCTCTTTAATGAGCTATCTAGACATTGCATATAGTTAACAATCCAGACCATTTGTTGAAATATTCTACTCTATATGATGGCACATGTACCATCTGGTCCCCAAGTTTTAATTAGTGGGTGTGGTTGGGGGAGGGGAATGATGACTCTAGGCCCCGTATGGTAGTTTATTCGTTCATGATCCTTTTGTGCTTTAATTCTTCCATAGGAAACATATTTCCAAGAAGCACTACAACACTTATACTTATTTCCTTTGTCCCTATTTAAACCATAATAAGGTTTTTTCCTTTGATACTTCACAAGGAATCCATTTTTTCTAGGAAGCATTAAAACCTCTTCCTTTTTATTAGAACTTATATCCATTTGTCTCTATTATTTGGAAACCACATTATCCTTGTACTTGATGACTTATGCATGGAAGTTTTTTATGAGTAGACCACCTTTAATCATGTATTTGGATCTCCTTTGGACATGTTTCCTTGCTAACATTGTTTCTCCATTCCTTCCATTTTTATACCATTCTATGGAAATTTTCTACACTTTGGAAGATGGATTAGTCCATCCATATTTTGCAAATGTTATCTATCAAGTGTTAATGACATTCCTTTAATGGGAACCCTAGAATAGTGCTCCTACTTACATTTTAGTGCTCATGATATTAAATCCACTTTTAGATTCAAATTTTGGTTTGTTTTTATACAAAATTTTTGAGGCACATACATTTCCATTAGGGGAATTTTGAGGTTGAAAATGGGGCTCTTAATGAAATTATATAATAATAGTCGAAATAATAAAGTAATATTAGATTACATCATCAAATTTTAGAGGGAAAAAAGAAAAAAATACTTTTTCAACACATATTTTCAACTTATCTCCCTATGGGTTTACTCAAATTTCGAGCAGGAACACTCATTGGATGCAAAATTTCATTCGTCATACAAGGAGTACCCGTGATACATACTTTCGATGGACGCCGCTACACAGAAAATGATAAATACATGAAAAACATGATTGTAATCATGTTTTTTCATGTAGCAGGGACCATCGAAAGTATGCAACATGGGTACTCCTTGGATGATGAATTAAACTTTTCATCCAACGAGTACTTCCCCTCGAAATTTGAGTAAAATCTTAGAGAGATAAGTTGAAAAAGTAGTGTTATTATTTTTTAATCCTTTTATTTTTTTACTCCAAAAATAGTGAATCATCCCCCATGGTTGACATCATCATTTTGAATCCTATTGGTTCCTATAAAGTTTATTTTTGTTGTACATTTTTCTTAGGAGACCCATTTTAGACCTCAAAAGTTCTTTAATGTTCTTATCATATTGGTAACCTAATTACCCCCTGAGCTCCCTCATTATTATGAATTTGTATCAACCAAAAAATCCTTGTGCCCATCACATATTTGGTTTAGTTTTTGGTAGCATAGTCCTGTCATTCTTGTTTAGGGCATTTGTGATTAGCCACCATTGTGTCACATGGAGTTTGTTCAATTCCAAATTTGAATCCTATTACAATATGTTAGCAACTCCATGAGTCATATCCATCCTATATTGTTGAGATTTGATCTCTATTTGTCCCATTGGTTTATTGATGTGTTTTAAAAAAAATCCTCTTCCCAATACTTGACCATTCCCCATGCAATAATTTTAGTAATTTCATGGTTAGCCTTGCATGTTATGCTCTAAAAAATGGGAATTGTAAGTCTTTACCTAACCAAAATTTCTAAGATTATCAAAAGAAACATTTGTAATATGGATTTCCCACATTAAATCCCACTTTCATGTCATAAGCCCCATGAAAATACCCTAAGGAACCACTTTTTATAGGTTATTTTCACCATTTTTACTCATTATACAAAAGCAACTCAAAAATCCATTAATTTTAAGTTATTTTCACTCATTGAATCCATTCCTATTGAAATAATTCAACAAGTCCATATTTATGAATTATTTTCATTAAATTAACTTGATAAATAATTTTTTTTGGATTATTGACACATATTATATGTCACATACCACAATTTTGACATTTCCCACTAGTTAAATCAAGAAAAAGAAAAATATTAATATTAATAAATCAAAAGGGGCTTACATTTTGATTAGGTCCAATGATCATTTTTTTTGTTATTTGGACCATAACAACTTTAACAACTATTTCTCTATAAATATGATAGGATTCCTCCCTCATTCCTCATGACCACTTCATCGTTGGAATCTTGATCCTATGCCAATCTCACCCACCTTGAGCTCTCACATTACATATGTTGTCTTTAGCCATATGAGAGAGAAACCATTATCCTCAAAGACACGATGCATAAAGGACCTTCCACAAAGGGAGGTAGAAAGGAAAATATCTTCTTCAAGAAACCCTCCCAAGAACCTTATTCTTTTTTATTTTGTTGTTTATTTTGATTATCTCTATTGTTTTTTATTATTTATTTCTATTTTTATTTTTCACTTTCCTCTTAGAGGAAGGAACTTCATAATGAACTAAGCTCCAATACAATATATGTTAGATGATCCAAAAATACAATTTTATCATAGGTTATAAAATTAGAATAAAATAATTATTAATTTAAGATATTGAATTAATAATTATTATTCTAGAATGTTTAATTATTTAATGGAGACTTTTAGAATTAGCATATTGTTGTAACTAGATATGACTCTCCAAATGTGTCGTATCTTAGGCTCTATTTTAGGATATTAGTTAGCTAGTTGGTTTGAATAGCATTTATTGTAAATGGACACTTGTTATTTAATAAGTGATCCATAATTAGAGGTAGTTAGGACATGGAGCTTATAAATAGCTCATTGCAAGAGTGTTTGTGTGGTTCGGGTGTAAACTCTTGCAAAATCAATTATGTAATTGTTTTTTTTATTAATAAAATTATGTGTCTGAGGACACTTCTGCCATTATTGTGGTATCAGAGCTCCAGTAATGCAGCTGATGTGAAGAGGAGATTCTAGCTCTACAAGTTCTTGGAAAACTCCATTGAATTGGTCAAAAAATGCTCTGTATGGAAATTGTCCAGTTTTTTGTTTAAAAGGAAAAGGAATTTTATTATTGATTTTAGATTTTTTAAATCTGAAAATCATTTTTTATTATTGTAAAAAAATTTCCTCTGCCTCAAATGCGCTGTAAAAGTTCTCTGATCCTCCAATGGCCACCAGGCAATATCCATTAGCAAGGAAAATTTTAAGGATGGAAAATTTTCTTGAAGTTTAACACATTGGCGAATCTCACTAATCCCTAATATGCAAATTATAAATGTTTATTGATATATTTGTAAAATTAATCAAATTTATAATTATTTTATATATAGTCTCTATATAATGTTGGTGATTTTTAAGGTAAAATAATTTTATATTCTAAAATTTGGGCGAATCGTCTTTTATAAAATTGGAAATTGGCGAATCTTTTTTGTGGAAAAATCATGGAAAATTAGCCCACTGGGCGAACATTAGCCCCTAAAATTTTCCATGTCCATTAGTAAGTTTTGAAAAGGTACCAATCACTGGAATTTTCAAACTGAGTTCTGGTAGCCATGATGCACAGCCAAAGAGATGATTTACTCCACAGAGTATTATAGCTTTGAGCTTACAGCCGTAAGTAGATAGCAGTGCGTATTGCTGCAAGCTTAAAGTGATGTTCGTCCTGGCAAATTCGGCCTGATCCGGGGTTCGAAATTTCAGAGTAGTGTAGTCTTCGGCACCCAAGCCAATAGATGTAATCGCACTTGATCCGGGGATCGAAATTTCAGAGTAAAGTAGTCTTCTGTACCCAAGCCAATAGATGTATATCACACTGAAATGTTAATCGGTAAGAGAGGACTGATCATATAATCGAGCAACAGCCAGTGACAAGTCGCTCGTTTGGTATAAGCACCCGTGTGGTTACCCATGGTGGAGGGTTTACTGGTTCAATTGCAAACTTCTCAGAAGGATTAAATGAACGTGGAAGAAGCCGACGTGGGGACAATAACACAAATCAAGCAGATAATAAGAAGCAATATCAACTAGACCTGGACAAAATCATGCGTGGTGAAGATGCACGGACAACAATCATGATCAAGAATTGACGAATTGACGAGCGAAATAACAATGGTGCTGGAAGACTGATTTTTAGTGGTCTCATTTTGCTTCATCAAAAGTGCAGAGACCTTTGTTCATTTCTATAATTATAGAGAGGCAACATGATTAATTAGTTTGTGTTGACAGCATAAAACGTGAAAGAATACTGACTGCATAAAGGGGGCCTCATATGTATTTATAACTAATTAGAATAATCATAATCAAATGGTAATTATGTGAACCTTCTTTAATGAGGTTAAGTTACATGATTTCCATGCTAAGTATCTAGTGGCCTTATTTAATAATAACAAATATAATGGACCTATCATATTTACAATAAGTAGCCACCCTAATTAGAATGTTATTATTCTTATGTACCCTTTGGCCTTCCATTACACTTGTAGGGAGGAATTCACCATTTCATCCCAATTCAAAAGGAGTTTCCTTCAATCCTTGCAAATATGATTGGTAATCCATAATAAAGTTCACATGCATGTGTGTTTTCCATAAAGATGAAGGGTCTAGGAAACTAGGTGTCAAATGTTGGAGTCAAATTTTAAGAAACCCAAGAATATTGTCAATAATCATGGGTTCTTGGTACATGTGTCCATTCATAAACTATTGTTGATATTCCATTGGACAATTTGTCACAACATATTTGATAAATTATACTTAAAAATCCAAAATCTACATTATGAGGGTTTATTTCTCTTCATATTTCAAGATGTGTAAATTAGTATTTATTTCATATGCATGTAAATTATAATTATGCAGAAAATATATAAAAATAAATAAAAATTCAGAAACCATAATTGACACAAGATATATTGTGGGAAGTTGTTTCAATTGAAAATTGAACTAGAAGGTGAGATCACTTTTCTTTCTTTATTTAAATAGAAAAGTGTTTGCATATTCAAAGAAGGATTGTGACCTATGAACTAATACAATGCACAAATCCTTTCTTTGTGTTATCTCCATATCCCTATTAGATAGTTTTCATGTTTATGGAACAAAATGCACTTGAAAAGAATGGAACCTCTTTTCCTTCTAGTGGTCTGGTTATGACATATCCTGATAATCTACTTCTGGTTAGGTTTGTCTCCTTCAAAAATTAAGTAGAGTTATAATATGGACTCTTATATTCATATTCATCATGATTGTGTGGTTAGCCCCTCTTCAATAAGTAATTGGGTTTATGTGGCATCCTATCAAATTATGGTGGAAAAAATAGGACGATGAACTTTCCAGTGGCATTACCTTTTGTATACAGAATTTGATAGTGGAAATTCTTACGTCAATGGAAAGGTGTCAATGTGCATAATAGGGAAATAAGGGATGGTGCTAAATCAATACATTTTTACCCCAAAAGATTGATGTTTTATGCCTCTAAATTCTCCCAAAAGGTTTTAGATTGCAATTTTCCAAACTAGGTCTCGCTAGTCAAAATGGTTTGTGAGCTAATTTCTCTACTTTTTCCACTCTAAAAGTATCAAGATGGATGAAAAAAAATATAAAGACCCAAATAGATCACACACCCCATTTTTGGAGTATTTTAGTCCCCAAAAGCTTCTATAGAATGAGCTAGTATTTTTTTTTCTCCACCTTCTCTTGGGTGTACCATTTAGCCTTTGCCTAGAAGTTGACCCTTCAACCTGATTTTCCATAGATCATGTCGCCCTTGTCTTGTAGTTTTGGATCTCTTCTACAAAATTGCATCCTCTGTCAACTTTTCATGAGCATTTGGTTCCAAATCTTATACAGAAGGTAGGACATGTTTCTCGTCTTGATCTAGAATGGAAGGCTCATAAGGTTTCAAATTACCTATGTTTACAACTATGTAAATTTTCATGTATGGGGATATATTGAATCTATATTCATTATCTCCAATCTTTCTAGTATCTCAAAGGGCTATAACCTAGAGCCTTAATTTTCTTACCAAGACCCTATAGCCTCTCCTTTTTCAACTATAATCATACTTTGTCTCCCACCTTGAAGGACTTCAATGTTAGGTTCTTAACAAACTCAGCCTTATATTTTTTATGTGACTTCGACATTGTCTCTTGTACCTATATATGGATTTATCTGATCTTCTCTAGAAATTTTTATCCCTCAAGGCATCCCCTATAACATCCTCCCTTACTCATCCTTATTCCCATGTTCAATATCCAAAGGTGAAAGTGGAAAATACCAAAAAAGAGTTTTAAATGGTGACTTATGAGTAAAAGTGTGGAGTTATTTGTTATAAGAGTTTTGTGTATATTAAAAATTTCCATCCCATGTCTTGGGATGCTTTTTATTGTAACCCCTCAAAAGTTGCACCAAATCCATGTTAACTATTTCTGTCTACACAACTATCTGTGGATGTAATGTTGTAGACCTATTTAACTTCATTTCCATAGTCTCCCGTAGTCCAAAATGCACTAAGAAATATTGTTTCCATATCTGAATCGATGCTTCTTGGTATCCCAAAGTGCACACCAACCTGTCAAAATAATAATTCTGTATTTCATGCCTACTTGTCATATTTTTCATGGCATCAAAATAGACACCTTGTTGGACTTGTTGATTACCATGAATAGGTAGTCATGTCCCTTCTTCGTTGTTGGTAACCTCCCACAAATTCCATGGAAATTATTTCCTAAGGATGACTGGGTACAAGTAAGGGATGATATAGGCCATGTTTCCTATTACTAGGTTTGGTAGTACAATAAAGCATGCATCCTCTTATGAAACTAGCTACCTATTCTTGCATCTTGGGCTAAGACAAATACTTGCACAAGTTTTCCATTGTCTTCCCTACACTAAAGTTCCCTAAAAACTTGGAGGTGTGAGCCTCTCTAATCAGATACAATCGCTCACCTTTAGGAACACATAACTTATTTACCCTATAGAGTAACTAGTCATGGAGATAGTAGTAAAATGATGTTGTCAGCATCATTAACATTACTCTGGCTCTGCAACTATTGAAAAATCTCTTTGAATTCCTCATCCTCTGAATATGAATATTTGTATACATCATGGGTGAATAGATCCATTTGAATTAGAATTCCAAAAAAACTGATCTTTGATGTGGGTGGCTTGAAAGTTATGTCGGAAAAATCATGTGTTACTCTTCTTGTACTTGATCACTAAATGAAATTGTTGTAGAAACCCCATCTGCTTGTAATTCCTACTCTATTGTATCCTACTTTGGGCTTATATTTACTATAGTGGTTAGTGATCTATGTGGATTATTGTCTCCTTCCCCATAAGATAGTTCTTCCACTACTTCACAACTTGCACTATGGCATAGAGCTCCTTGTTGTAGGTGGGTAGTTAAGAAAATCCCCATGAAATATTTCAAAATGTAAGCAAACAAGCCTTCATCCCTAAATCATGATCTCTCCCATGGTATACCCACTCATATTTGTCTCCAATTGAAAGGATATTGAAAGTTTAGTAATACTAGAACTAGTGCTTGATTGAGATTCTTCTTTAAGGCCCTCTACTAATTGGAAGTTCTTAATAGTTGTTTTTTTGTCGTGGAGTGTTGGTGATACTACTAAAAATGAGGCTATGAATTTTCTCATGCACTGTGTTTCCCCCATGAAACTCGTGGCCTCAAAAAATTTAGTAGGCACTGACCACTTCATGATGTGCTCCATCTCAGCAGGATCAATTTCTAACTATCCTCCACATATCACATACCCCAGATACACCAAATATTACTATCCAAACTCACACTCTTTGAGATTGCCAACAGCTAATCCTTCTTTAATATCTTCAACACCTACATAAAATGTGATATGTGCTTGATCCGGATCTTGGGGGAAGGCCGCCAAGATCTAAAAGATTGAAATGGATCTTCGGGGGAGAGGCCTCCAAGATCTAAAAAATTGAATTCCCAGAAGAAAAATATGAGAATGCCCGATAAACAAAACCACAAAGAAACTTTTTATTAAAACTGAGAATAACTGTAAAAGCTACATTGTGGTGGACAATTTGTCCTTTTAAAAAATGTGACTTGTTACTTATAGTATTTTGCAGTTACAATAACACAAGACAATTCCATGGGTGAAGGAATACCATGGGTGGATGTCACAATACCATGGGTGAATGAATAGCATGGGTGGATGTCACTTACAATACCATGGGTGGATACCACTTACAATACCATGGGTAAATTACATGGGTGGATGAATACAATGGATTGATGCCATTTTCCATTCAGATCATTCCTCCCTCCTTAAGAAGCAATGGTCCCCATTGCGTGAAGTTACCTCCTGCGAAACCTTTGTATAATATGAAGAGCCACTGAAGAGAAGGGTTTTATCTAGTTAAGCCATAACTATGATGAACGAAGATCCGAGGATAGAGATACCCTGTAAAGCTTGTGACCAATTGTGATACTGAAAGTGTGCGGCCTAGAAAATGGACTTCGATGAAGTGTGGGTTTGTGGATGACCAATAACCATTATGAATGAAGATCCGAGGAGAGATGCCCTGTAATGCTTGTGACTAACTGTGATACTAATAGTGTGCGGCCTAGCATATGGACTTCGATGACAAGGATTTTGTGCAATTGACCCATAACCGTGATGAAGTAGCATGTGCCTACATAGCCTGGGGTGTGAGGGCACGTCTCAAAAGAACCCAAGCCGAATGCTACTATGTTGAAACTGATGAATGTGAAGTAGATGCCCACTAAAGCGGGGTGGGAGGGCACGTCTCCAAAGGGAACCTGCTCCAAACGCTGCTCTAGAATTAAAATGGACATAACTTGGTCAATATAACTCAGAATACTTATTATAGCCTATTTTTGGAAATAGAAGGACCATTTTTCATCTTCCCATGTGTTGGAAATCCTTATCTGGACACTCTAGAATCTCATATTTGCGTTGCAACTTTCTTGTTGTCACAAAAATTCTAAAAAAATGGTTGATTTTAAATCAATGATATCTCCCACATCCGAACTCCAATTCGACCCATGGTTTTTTTTATATTGAGTTATTTTGCGAGAGAAGATCAGATATGCAATTAATTTTCTAAAATTATGCACTAAAGTTGCAAAAAAATATAGGAGGGTCATTGTCCATGAATTGTCGTCAGAAACATTTCTACAACATAGCTGAGTTTGAATCAGTGATATCTCCCTCATCCAGACTCCGATTCGACCGATTATTTTTTTAAATTTGGGTATTTTTTTGCAAGGAATCTAGATGTGTTATTGTTTTTTGTAAATTTAGCACCAAAAATTTCAGATCTGATCTGCAAACTCCTGCCCAAAAACATTCCTACAAAAAAGATGAAAAAAGGAATTCTTCTTCCCGCTTGGCCCAAGAAAATGCTATGTGGAGGATGTAGCACGTGCCTAAAGTTTGTTGAATATTGATGTAAAATTTGAAACTAAAATATGCATCAAACCCTCATTCTCATGGAATCATAACTTGAATCCGATACCACTAATCTGGATCTTGGGGGGAGTCCCCAAGATCTAAAATATTGAAATGGATATTGGGGGGAGAGGCCCCCAAGATCTGAAAAATTGAATTGCCAGAAGAATCAGATGAGAATGCCCAATAAACAAAACCACAAAGAAACTTTTTATTAAAACTGAGAATAACTGTAAAAGCTACATTGTGGTGGACAATCTATCGTTTTCCAAAATGCGACTTATAGTATTTTTCAGTTACAATACCACAGGTCAATTCCATGGGTGAATGAATACTATGGGTGGAGGTCACAATACCATGGAAAAATACCATAGGTGAATGAATACCATTGGTGGATGTCACTAACAATACCATGGGTGGACGAATAACATGGGTGGGTGAATACCATTGCTTGATGCCATTTTCCATTCGGATCAGTGCTTCTCCCAAGTAGCATTGTATATCAATATATCATCCAAATACACAATATCAAGTGACCAACCACAGATAAAAACCTTGTCTAGCTTTGAAGATGGTCTTCCAAGTATCTTCTTGAACCTAGTGATATTAAGGCTAATGTCTAGATTGGTGTAGTGTTTTTCTTGCAACAACTAATCCAATAAATCATTTATTTTGGGTAGGGCATTCCATTCTTGAGTGTAATTTTTTACAACGCATTGTAATATATACACATTCACAAATTCCCATCCTTCTTTGGCACAATCATAATTGGTGTCCGACATGTTTATGTACTCGGTCGAATAACACCTTATTCTAGTAGTTGTTGTAATTGTTTCTTCACCTTAGTTGCTTCTACAACAGATTACTTGTACAAGCCATTATTTGGCAATGGGAAGTCTAGCAATAGCTAGATCTCATGCTCCACTTCCCTCTTAGGTGGTGGCCCTTTAGGCTCCTAGATCACATCCTTGTATGCCTATAGAAAATCTTCCTATTTTTGTTTTTCTTTCTTAATAAACCCCTCTAGGGATTCCTTTTCTCTTGATGACTCTTCTACAGATTGATTTTCTCTTAAAAATAGTAAAATCATACTTCTTGATAGAATTGATTAGTTTTATAGCTTGGTTGGCACTTACTAGTGAATTTTTTTACTTACTTTTGTGTGCATTGATGATGAATGGTTTTCCATCGTTGACAAGGTAGAAATAGTTGGTTGTCTACATGAATATTTCATCCTACATGTACATATTGGGACTTCCAAACACGACCCCACATACATCAAGGGAAACTACCTAAAATTAGCACTGATAGCAAATCTAATTTTTCATTGTTTGGTTACCTTTACTTTTGCATCCTTATTTACCCAACCCAATGGATATGGGCTTGGATTATCACAAAATTACAATCCTAATTTATTCACTAGCTCTACCGCAATGAGATTTCCATGTGATGCTGAGTCAAGTAGAGCATCCATATTGGCCTATTTCGCCTATATCATTGGATATTTCTCTGTTCATTATCTTCCTCTTGATGAAGGCCACTCATATTCACCTCCTTTTGCACTAATGTACAGTTGATCTTCTCATTGATGTCTGAGCTACTTTCAACTTGGTTTCTTGAAACGATGTCTGTGAGATTCTTCTTATTATTATCATTCCTTTTTTCCATTGAGTGAAGTTCTAGATGTAACTTCCAACACTTCTCCTCCTTTTTTCAATCAATGTTACAATGGTTGGAGTTGCTGTTGTTGGAATATTTACATTGATATGTTGTGGCTACTGTATTTTTATTTTCCCCCTTTTTCCACTTCTTCTTCCACTCCTTGGAAGTGTCTTGGTTCTCCTTTTACTTCAATCCATTTGATTTCCCTTACTTCATGCCTATATTATCCAAGTACTATGCTTGTACACAAGCCTCATCACTAATCTGGGCTTGAACAAGATCACTTATTTTCATAGATGGCAATGTAGATTCCCTAGATACTTGAGGAGTACATATAGGTTCTCTAGGGATATACCCAACATTATGGCCATCTTTCTGAATTCTATGGTGTACTCCTACACTGTGCTTTTGATTCTTCCTAGAGTAATGCCACTAAAAACTATTGCTCCTCTACATGTGTGGATCTAAATAAATAAAATGATTAATGTCCAAAATATCATCCACATAATTGTAAACTTGTAAACTTTTTATTATAGATCTAGAAAATACACTTTAATGGGTTATATACAAGTTCAACACTAGTAATCATAACAAGCTCCTTAAATAGTTGAAAAAGTTTTATTTATACAAGTTTCCTTCTCAACAAATTTAAGTTTAAATTTCATTAAAAAAAAAATAAAAATAAAAAATCAATTATGTAATTACATTATCCTAAAAGCCATCCAAATTCAACAAAGTCTCACAAAAATCAATTATGTAATTACATTATCCTAAAAGCCATCCAAATTCAACAAAGTCTCACAAAATGTTTATAGCAGCATTCTTCTTCATCCAACTTCCTTACTTGTCCCAACATACTCACAGTCTGATGAAGGAAAAAAAAAACCAATTAACTTGGTCCTGGTTTTATGAGGCAAATAGTAATCATTGAAAAATAAATTAAGAACCAAAGATACATGATTCTTGCTGAGCGTGAATTGGAAAAGTCATATATGCTATTGATTATTTTTTGTTTTTCGATAAGTTGACCTTTTTCTTAATAGACTTCTGGAATTTTCTTATTTCCTTGAATTTCTTTCCTTTTTCCTTCATCAATTCTTTTATAAAGAAAATCTGTGTTTTTTTCTATCAATATACTTTTATAATAAATGTTTAAAGTGGCTATAAAACGCACAGTAAAGGTATCCTAGACCTTATATAACATATCCCAAGAGCGGAAAAGGGTGTATGGTTCACATGGTTAATATTCGTAAGTATTAGTAATATGCATTATTTTTTTAAGAAAAGACGGGATCCTTGCTAAAAAAAGCATTATATTACATTATATATAATTTTTACAACTGATATCGGTACAATAAGTTGCGTCACATTTGACAGTAATCTAGCAATAGTCAATCATATGCTGCACGCAGGCAACTCAATATGTGCGGTGTGAATCGAACCTGGGTGGGGAAGGCAATAGTGCACTGTCTCAACCACCCGGAACAACACGCGATACTAAGTAATATGCATTATTATATGATAAAGTTATTAGAAAAATAATTTAAAATGAAAATCTTATTATTTTTGTTGTAGGTAGTAAATATTGTATTAGGTTTTTGGTTAAATTCATATTAATTTAAATTTGACCCAACAAAATTTGTGAAAATTCTATAATTAAATATTGCATTTTGAAATTTATTATATTTTTTAAATATTTTAATTTATTTATTTTCAATGTGATTAGATATCAAATTAATGTTCAATACATTGATTTGCCAATAATAATGTATATGTTATCACTTTATAAAATTTATTTTAATGCATTTTAGAAAACTATCATATTTAAAAAATAATACCAAGCACAGGGTTGCATGCTAGGCAATTATGGTTCAACTTTGTTAGCTGAAACAAATCAATGAAAATAATTTTTTTCAAAGCACGCTTTTTTAGACACAAAATTGAATGCGTGTAGACTAATAGTAGGGGAGGAGTGGTATCGAAGAAAATGTTGTCGAGTCACATAGCATATATTTGGTAATGGAAATCTAAATGGTTTAAATTAAAATAAAATTATCTAATCTACACAATCAAGGAGGTATGCGGTCTTGATTTTAAAGTGAGATGTTAACATTATTAGTTTTTTTTAGTGGTTTAAATTAAAATAAAATTATCTAATCTACGCAATCAAGGATGTATGCAGTCTTGATTTTAAAGTGAGATGTTAACATTATTAGTTGGTAATGGCAATTTTTAGGGTACCAACATAATCAAATATGCATGTACTTTTGAATATTAGTATAATTTTATTAAAATTTTTAATTTTTAATAATCTAAATGGTGTAAAAATATTTTAAAATGTTTTAAATTATAAATTTAAATTTATAATTTATGATGGAAATCATCCAATATACAACAACGATTAGATTACTAGGTAGTCTCATTTAGATGTTCGACATGTCACAAAACGGGACACTTTTTTCTACAATGTCCCGGTCGTCCAAGGGGTAAGTAGAAGAAAAAGTCTCATACAGATAAGAATCCGTTCTCGACATATGAAAGAGAATATTTGGAAAAGGAATGGCCTAACACCTCGGAGGCTTATTGGGCTCCTGTCTTAACAAAAGATGTTTTATCTTTGCAGAAAGGTCGCTCTCTAGATCGATCTACCAGCCTCCCTCACTCTAGATCATTATCTATGGAACCTGCTTATCGAAATTATGACCTTTCTGAAAATCATCCCTGGTCATCCTCTGATTCTAAACCTCCTCCTCAGTATCTATATGTACTTCCGGCCAAATTGTTGAGTTTCTCTATCATTCCCTCACCTTTAGAACGAGACCCCAACCCTGTTATTCCCCTTCCACCTACTTTTTCCAAGCCTTCAAGAGTTGAACCATCTCCCCCACAGATTCAATACATCTCTTCATCGCCACAACCCCCCTTTTTTCACTTACCCCCTTCTCAGCGATTCCTGTCTTCTCCATATCATGATCACATTTCTGATCTAAATGAAAAAGCGCCATATATTTCTTACTCCCCGCAAGATCCATCTTTAGGATGTGCTTCTAATCGTAAAGGAAAATCCCCATATATTTTGCTTTCCTCGCAAAATTTCCCTCGATCCTCTCCCCGAAATTCGTTCAATCAAGATATTGATCTCCTCCGTAAACGAGCATCTTTGAATCTTCAGCCATTAACGGTCCACCGACCCAATCATTCCCCCTCCCCCATTATTAGCCCAAATTCAGCTGGAAACATTACAGTCCGCCGTAAAGAGAAGCGGGGAAGGAGACACTTTCGGGGTAGGAGGGGAAGATAGGATATGTCAATACGGGACCTCTCCTTAATTGACATTCCTGTTTCGGAAATTGCTACTGATGATATCTCTGACTTGAGGCCTCTTGGAGCATGTCGGCCTAATGATGTCCCTAAATGATCGACATCCTATCAATGAACATTAGGGGCCTTGGTGTAGACCCCAAATTTTTGGCTCTAAAAAATTTATTTGTCACCTCAAAATCTAAAATGCTTCTTATACAGGAAACCATGCATGAAAGTTTACAATCTATTTCATATTTCAGGCGAATGCTTCCAACATGGCATATGGTTGCTTCAAATGTTGTGGGCATGTATGGGGGTTTAGTTGTTCTATGGGACTCTAAATGGATAACGATGGTTGCATTTCAATGTTTTGCTGGTATTCTTGTTCTGGCTCACTTCCTCGGCTCTACAGAACCGGTTTATATATTAAATATTTATGCTCCATATAAAGATCGATACCCATTTTGGGATAATCTTCTATCATCTGAACTGCATGAAATTGATTCTCTGATAATTGGTGGAGATTTTAACTATACTTTTTGTAATGATGAAATTTGGGGTAATGGCAGGAAATATGACCCGGGGGGGAGATTCATTCAGGAATCCATCATGCAATATAATTTTATTGACCTTCTGCTTACTTGTCTAGGTCCCACTTGGGACAATGGGTGAACAAATAATTCATATCTGGCTAAAAGACTTGATAGATTCCTCTTACATGAAAGACTGATTGAAAGATTTGGCTCCCCTACTATGAATATCATTCCATCTTTCATATCAGATCACCGTCCCATATCAATTCATTGGAATTATGTTGGTCACAGGTTTGGATATCCGTTCAAATTCAACTATACATAGCTTGCTAATGAACTATTCAAAAAATTTATAAATGATACTTTGAAGCTCTCTCCCATGCACGAAAATGAACCTACCGGCATTCTCTTGATCGTCTGCATTCTCTTCGAAATGGGGTCGAAAAATGGCGAAAGGAGAAATCAGGATATATGTAGAAACTTGCAGTATTTACCATCTCTATTTAAAAATCCCTCCATGTCGTCCACTATTAGAAAACATATATGGGACTTAGAAAAAAGAAAACAAAAGATATTAGAAGCTAAAGAGGGCACTTGGAGGCTCAAGAGTCGAGCGTTATGGCTCAAAGAGGGAGATAAAAATACGAAGTTTTTTCACATGTTTGCAAACAAGAGGAGGGAAGAAAACACTATTTGGGAGATCAAGGACGAGGAAGGTATCTCACATTCCACACAGGAGGTCATCTCTAGAGAAGTTGTGAAATATTTCAAAAAGGATTACAACAAGAATTATGTTTGAGGCATTGAGGATATTCTATGGGGAATAGACCCATATCCCACTATGTTTGGTGAAAACCAAAATAGAACTCTATTTTCTGAAGTTTCAGAAGAGGAATTATTGGCAACAAAGAAATCATTTCCGAAAGACAAGTGACCAGGGCCGGACGGGTGGACCATCGATTTCTTTATCCATTTCTTTGAATTATTTAAGACTGATATTCTAAATATGGCCGAGGAATCGAGATCGTAGGGCTATATAACCAAAAAATTTCCTCTACATATATCACTCTTATTCCAAAGAAGAAGCTATCATCAACATTTTCAGATTATCGGCCAATTTCATTGTGCAACGTTATATATAAAATGATATCAAATATTATTGCTATCGGTATAAGGAACATTCTATCTCTTCATCTGCCTCAAGAGCAACACAAGTTTCTGAAGGATAGGAATATTTTAGATGTGGTGGCTCTGACCCAAGAATGCTTACACTCAATGCATTGCAGAAAAATAGAAGCTGCTCTTTTGAAAATCGACCTTAAAAAGGCTTATGATTGTGTGAACTGGGTCTTATTCGATGCCTACTGGCAAGGATTGGCCTAGACGTCAGGTGCATCAAATGGATCATGTCCTGTGTGGTGGAAGTCAATTATGCAGTCCTTATAAATGGAGTCCCTACTCCATTCTTCAAAGCAGCAAAGGGCTTACGACAAGGCTGCTCCCTGTCCCCATTTCTCTTCATTCTAGTTATTGATTCACTGAGCCTTCATATAAAGAAAGTGATTCTACAACACAAATTCAAGCCTCTACCTGTCTGCAGGGACATCCACATTTCGCATAATTCTTTTGTTGATGATATCCTTTTTGTCAGCATTGTTGTGCAGAACAACATGGATATGTCTTCATGAAATCTTGGGGAGATTTCAAAAAGCCACTCGCATGTATGTTAATGATATAAAATCTTCTTTCCACGTTGAAAATGTAAATGGAGATCTTATTACTTTTCTAACAGCTCTTTTCAATATTAATGCTTTTCCTATTCAGAATGGATTAAAATACTTGGGTTTCAATATGAAACCCGTGGGATACTGATGTAGGAATTTGTAGGGTAAGTTCGTCAGACAGAACACCAAAGGACACCGCTCACAAATAGATCATAGATTAATACACCAGTACTTTTGACGTGGTTAAAACCCTCAAAGAGGGATACAGTGCACGGCCTGAGCCAACGCGGCCACTTCAGGAAATTTATTAATAAAAGAATGAAAATTTACATAAGCTTCTCTCATGTACGATTAACCTACAAATGACCCTCCATGCTCTTTAAATAGAGATCATGGACCAATCGGGTGTTAAGCCACGGATCAAGTGTCGGTAATACCGAGGAGAGAATGAACCGTCAGATCACTACATATCGTGACCGTCGGATTGTAAGTTACAAAATGTACATAGTAAAGAAACACATTTTATCTAACTCTATACTAGACCAAGTTATATTTAACTATTTCCTATGTGTCAGAATATCCTAACATCCCCCCTAAAGAACAACTTGGGATAGGATTGAAGGATTTACAAATATGACACAATAGGAGAAGGAAGGAGGCACTAGAGCCTGTCCCCCCTTAGTGATAACTTCCTGAACTCCAAACATAAATCGAAGTTTAGTGAACTTCGCCTCTGTGAGAGCCTTTGTAAATATGTCTGCAACTTGATCATCTGTTGAACAATATTGCACTTCAAGAACATGGTCGTGAATGAGCTTTCTGAGAAGTGCATGTGCAGTTCAATGTGTTTGCTGCGCTGATGTTGGATTGGATCTTTGCATAGTTGAATGGCACTCTGATTATCACACCAAAGTGTAGTCGGATGTTGCTGCTGAAAGCCAAAGTCTGACAGGATCTGACGAAGCCACAAGGCTTCCTTACTAGCTTCTACGACACCACGATACTCTGCTTCTGCTGAAGAAAGAGAAATGGCACCTTGTTTCTTGCAAGCCCATGTAATAGGTCCTGAACCAAGAGTGAACACATAACCTGCAGTAGACTTCTGATCATCAGGGTCACTAGCCCAATCGGAATCAGTGAAACCAACCAATAGAGGAGCTCTTTCAGCACTGTAATGAATCCCAAACTGAACTGTACCTCGAACATAAAGAAGTATTCTTTTAGTTTCTTTCCAATGACTTTCACGTGGGTTTTGCATAAACCGAGCAACAAGGCCAACGGCAAAGGAAAGGTCAGGACGAGTATGGGTTAGATACAACAGTTTTCCTACAAGTTGAAAGTATAAGGTAGCATCAACTTCAGGAGAAGTACAAGTGACTGAAAGTTTGACTCCAGACTGAAAGGGAGAAGGGGCTGGCTTACATTCTTCCATGTGAAAATGGCGTAGAATATCACAGGCATACTTGGACTGGGAAAGGGAAATACCTTCCTTGGATTGCAAGACTTGAAGACCAAGAAAATAATGTAAGTGTCCTAAGTCTATCATTTCAAACTTCCTTTTAAGGCTAGTCTTCACATGGTTTATAAGGTTGGGATCACTACCAGTCAGGATAAGATCATCAACATAAAGAACAAAAATGATAAGAGACTTGCCCACTTTCTTGGTGTATACAGTATTGTCAGAATGGCACCTAGAAAAGCCATTTTCTAAAAGAAAGTTATCCATTTTGGCATACCAAGCTCGAGGAGATTTCTTGAGACCATAAAGGGATTTCTTAAGACGACATACAAGGCTGGAGTCTGTTTGTATAAAGCCAATAGGTTGTTCCATATAGATTTCTTCATGCAAGTCCCCATGCAAGAAGGCAGATTTAACATCCATCTGATGGACTTCCCATTTGAAAGAGGCACCAAGGGAAAGAACAAGGCGGATAGAGTTCATTTTGGCAACAGGGGAGAAGGTTTTAGTGTAGTCAATGCCTTCAACTTGTGAAAAACCCTTAGCAACAAGCCGAGCTTTATGTTTATCAACTTTCCCATCTAGTCCATACTTGGTTCTATAAACCCATTTTCATCTAACAAGTTTTCGTCCCTTTGGTAGAGGAACAAGATCCCATGTATCATTTGCCAATAATGAATGATATTCTTCATTCATAGCTGCTTCCCAATCTGGATGGCCTGAAGCTTCTGCAAAGGTGTCAGGATCATAATTTACTGAAGCTTGAGCCAGTAAAGAAGAGGCTCTATCAAATTGGGAATGTGTACGTCGCTGATCTGTAGGATCACCAGCAAGATCACCTGCTGCATCCCAAGTAGAATGGACCCATTTTGGAAGCTGAGAAGCTGAAGGAGGATCCTGAGAAGGTGGGGGAGGATTTTCATCCTCGCTTTCATCATCTGAAGAAGAAATATTTTCTAAAGTAGAAGAGATAGGGAGAGGTGGCACATCTGCCGAACTAGGTTCGTAGGCCGATATATTTTCAGCAAACTTTACATCTCTTCTAATGATAACATTTTTGGACTTAAGTGGAATAAGTCTATATCCTTTGACATCTTCAGAATATCCAACAAAAATACATTTTTCACTCTTAGGTTCTAAAGCTTTATGTTTCTCATCTGGAATATGGGCCCATGCTTCACTTCCAAAAACACAAAAGTGACTTGCATCTGGTTTAATTGAGCTCCATGCTTCTTCTGGAGTGATATTCTTTAAAACCTTAGTAGGAGTGTGATTTATTATGTAATTTGCATAGTTAATTGCTTCTGCCCAATAATTAAGACTAAGTCCTTTAGATTGAAGCATACAATTAGCCATTTCCTTTAAGGTGCGATTCTTCCTTTCAGCTACACCATTTTGTTGTGGAGTATATGGAACAGTATGTTGCATTTGAATTCCATTCTCAGTGCAAAAGTTGATGAATTTGTTGTTAACATATTCTCCACCATTATCAGATCTTAGCTTAAGAATTTGATGTCGAGATTGGTTTTCAACAAAGGCCTTAAAGGCCAAGAACATGTTAAATACTTCACTCTTGAGTTTTAAGAAGTATACCCAAGTGCGTCTGGAGAAATCATCAATGAAAGTTAAGAAATACTTGTAGCCAGAGAATGAAACAACTGGAAGTGGACAACATAAATCACTATGCACGAGTTGTAAAGGGGCTGAGGCATGCGAAGAGGCACGTTTTTCAAAACTGTCCCGATGATGTTTTCCAAGTACACATCTGGAACAAACACCATCTCTGCAAGATACCATTGGAAGACCTGTCACGATATTTTCTTTACATAGATTCTGAAGAGAGCGATAGTTTAAGTGACCAATCGCTCATGCCAAAGTTTGCTCACTTCATCATTATGAGCAACAAATACTGAGGGAAGATTTGCTGACCCAAAGTTGTGAAACTTATACAACCTTGTAGAATCATCAGCAATGCCAGTAGCTAAAATCTGTCTAGGATCTCTTAGGTCCTTGATTACAACATCGTGAGGTGAAAATTCAACGATTTTACCTTCACCTGAATGAGTTATCTGATATACAGATAGAAGGTTGCAGGATAAGGTTGGAACACATAATACATAATTAAATTGACCATTGTCTATATGAACAGTTCCAGCCCCTACAACACTAAGAGATCTATCATCACCAACATATATATTTTTGGTGTTACAATCATTTAAAGAAGAAAACATGGCTTTGTTTTTTGCCATGTGATAAGAAGCTCCATAATCAATGAGCCACTCATGAGAATGAGAAGAATAAGATACAATTAGTGCACAGCCAGACCGAGATGCTTGACAACCACATGCAGAAAGTGCCATTCCTGAAGATGAAGTTGAAGTTGAAGAGTGCTCCAAATGGATATTATGCTTCTTCATTGCTGCTTCCAAGGTTTCCATCTTCTTAAAGCATTTGGATTCTAAGTGGCCATCTCGATTACAAAAGTTGCAATGTCTATCAGTCTTCTTCCCTTCGTTTTTATTTGTTTATCATTTTGTTGAAATGATTTTTCATTTTGAGGCTGAAATTGCTTAGGACCCTTGTTTGGTTTAGGACCATTCCTTTTAGGATACAACTTCTTAGGATTCTTTGGATTTGGTTGCTGTTGGGCGGCTAACGCTTTCTTAGAAGAGTTTCCAAGATTAAGAAGACAAAGGTGTAAGAGTTTTTCTTGTTCTCTTATTAAAGAATCACAAAAAGAATCAAAGGAAGGGGACTTGTAGTCTTGTCCTTGAGAAATGAAGGCTTCTCTTGTAGAATGGAAGGTGGAAACAAACACAGAGTAGGTTGGTCCCAACTTAGTAAGAATGGAATAGATAAGGTTACTATCTTCTTTCTTAACCTTAACACCTTCCAAGAGAAGTCTAAGGGTCTTGAACTTGGACAAAAAATCTTCAATGCAAGAAAAATTGTTGGGGTCCAATGTAAGCAACTCATTTTCAAGTTGATGGGCTCTAAGTTCATTTTTTATTCCAAAAACTTTAGTAATCTGTTTCAATGCTTCATTAGGAGTATCAAGTTCTGCAATATGGAATCTAAGATCTGGAGAAATAGACATCCCTATCAACCCACGTGCTTGATCTTGCCTATTTTCCCATTTAGTTGCCTTATCTTCATCTTTCGGTTTGGTTTCTTGGCCTGAGGCTTCTGTAGAGACCTTTACTTCTAAGTAAATCCACAATGTAGGACCACCATTGGAAGTAGTTGGTGCTGTCAAGAATAACTTGGCATGGACTTTCCATTTTAACAGAAACTGAAGCTATAGATGCTGAAACTAAGTGTTCCAATGGAAATATCTCGAAAAAATAGGCTGTTTGGAAAACACGGTTCTGAAAACGGCTTCCGAACGAAGAAGTTATGGCTTTTTGAAGAAAATTTGATGAAGATGCCGACGAAGTGTGGGAATGTGTGGAAATGAAAAATCTGCCCCCACAAAAAGGAGACTTGAACTCAAGACCTCTACTCTCATAAATTAGCTTTGGACCAAGTGAGCTATACAAAAAGTTTGAGAGAGAGAGAGGGGGGGGGGGAGGGGTTGAAGCTTTGGGTTGCGTGCTTTCTTTGAGAAAGCTCTTTTTCCCTACAAAACAAAAAACACAAAACTCAACACGGACATACAAAAAAAACGAACCTTGTGGCTCGAAGTTAGCTTTAGCCGGAAACTAAATATTTTCCTCAATGTTTCTGATTTTCCGAGATCACACTAAGGCGCAGCGGAAAAGAGCATATGCATGAGAAAAATCCTTCCTTTCTGTTTCTGATTTGCCTAGATCACACAGAGTCGCGGGGCAAAGAGCATACACAGAAATGAAAGGTATAGATTCGGTAATAAAAAAGGCTAAATAAACCGAAACCGAAATAAACAGAGAGAAAATAACTGTAAACTGCAAATAAACATTGTATACCTCCAAATCTTAAAAATGACGTAGCTAGGGATACCAGAAACATTTTCGCATGAAACGAAAGGGGTTCCTCACTGGAATAGATGCTCCCAACACAACAGAGCAGTCCTCTCGACCCGAAAGCAGTCAGAAACAGTAGATCTAGGAAACGGTAGTCGGATGCAGTTCTACCGGCTTCAGATTTGGATCACCAACAGACGCGGCCCTCAAATAGCTCTGATACCATGTAGGAACTTACAGGGTAAGTTCCTCAGACAGAACACCAAAGGACACCACTCACAAACAGATCACAGAACAATACACCAGTACTTTTGACGTGGTTAAAACCCTCAAAGAGGGAAACAGTCCACGGCCTGAGCCAACGCGGCCACTTCAAGCAATTTATTAATAAAAGAATGAAAATTTACATAAGCTTCTCTCATGGACGGTTAACCTACAAATGACCCTCCATGATCTTTAAATAGAGATCATGGACCAATCGGGTGTTAAGCCACGGATCAAGTGTCGGTAATACCGAGGAGAGAATGAACCGTCGGATCACTACATATCGTGACCGTCGGATTGTAAGTTACAAAATGTACATAGTAAAGAAACACATTTTACCTAACTCTATACTAGACCAAGTTATACTTAACTATTTCCTATGTGTCGGAATATCCTAACAACTGAGTGGTTGATTGGTCATGGATTCCAGATTGATTCTATAAGAAAATAACCGCATGGGAATACAAATGTTTATCCATAGGAGGTCACGTTGTTCTAACTCAAGCTGTGTTGGTACAAATCATGGTTTATTGGGCACACCTATTCTATATCCCTTCATCGATTATCAGCAGTCTTAACAGAATGATTGCTAATTTCATATGGGGAGGACAGAAGGATAAGAAAAAATATCACTTGACTAAGCTTTCGATGTTGTCTCGACCTAAAAAAATGGGAGGGTGGGGAATATTAGATCTACACATATTTAGAATAGCCCTACTCTGTAAAAATATGTGGAAAGCAATCATGGGAGAATCTATCTGGAGCAAGGCCATTAGAGCTAAGTATATGGACAATCAAGATATGACTTATTGGTATAGACAGCACTATACTGAATCCTCCAATGGCTCATCTATCTGGAGAGGTTTTCAAAGAATGGAGCCTTTCTTCAAAAAAAACTTATCTGGAAATTTCAGTCCAGATCTAACATTTTAATCAGCTCAGATGATTTTGCAGGTGCGGAAGAAAAGATCCATATATCCACTCAGCTATTGAGAGCTTTACATAACAGGGTTACTTCTTTTGGGCCAGTGTCATTCAAAAATGGGATGGTGTTGTTCCGATTTGGAAAACTGCTACAGAAATACAACTAATCGGTGCTCTGGAATCCCAATGGAATTCTATAATAACTACAATGCGAGCGCGTGGAATTTTTTGCTCGTCGGACAGGGATTACCTCATTTGGAAAGGTTTCGGTGGATCATCGACTGTTTATGCAAAGCATATATATCTCCAACTACTATTACCAGTATCTTACCTACCTGATAATATTTTTCCAACAGCATTTTGGAAATCAGGATGCCCCATAAAAATCATTATATTTGCCTGGTTGGTTTTTCATAACAGGAACCTCACATGGGAGAATCTCCAAAAGCGGAAATGGTGCGGACCAGCCATATGCCCCCTATGTAGAACAAATTCTAGGAACAATTTGCATATTTTTCTACAATGTCCTCAAACACAATTGATTTGGCAGAACCTAGCTGCTCATTTTGGCTTCGTCAATGTCAGTGCTCCCTCTATAATGAGGCTTTCAAAGGATGGAGTAATATGCACATCGAGTGGAGGCCCATTCCACTGTTAACAATCTGGGCCATATGGAAATGGTGGAACCAGATGACATTCAATTCCAAAAGGGAACCGCTATCAACAGTATTTGATTCTATCATGTGCTCATATAATGCGCTAGGACGACCTCTCCAATCCAATGTCAGGCATGGAAGGCAACTACAGTCCAAGGATGCCTCTGGATATCCTTGTGCCTTTTTTGACGGAGCTGCTCAACATGGTACATGCACCTGCGGAGTTTTCATTAATCCAGAGGAGGGACAAGCTTTTGACATACATTGGAATGGAGGAGCGGGATCTAACAATAAAGCAGAAGTCATGGCCCTGGCTAGTCTCCTATCTATTTGTGAATTCCTTGGTTTACAAAAGCTTCATATATTTGGAGATTCGAAAGTCATCATCGATCACGTACAGTCTAAACATATCATAAGAAATATCCATCTCTCTGGATGGCTGAACAGGATTGAGGATTTGTGGAACAACAGGAAGGACTATACAATTTCACACATCACCAGGGATAAGAACCGGAGGGCAGATGCTTTATCAAAGCAGGGGCTATCAACTCCACAGGGTATATGGAGGATGCAGATAACAATGGACAATATCTCCCATCAGATCTAAGACTTTCCATGCCGGGTACATAATTTTCTTTATTGTGAAGTCTATCTAGTATGATTTCATAGTTTCCCCAACAATTGACTCTTATTATACTTTTCCCATATATTTTTTTGGCTCATGGGACCGATTTTATATTTAACTTTTTGTGCATATGTGCTTTTAGCAATATCTTTTCATATGATCTATATGCAACAGATCTGAAAAGGCTCCTTATATCCTTTCTCTCTATGTGGTTTTCATCCACTATAAACTGCCATATTTGTTGGTTCCCATGTGAACAATACTGTACATATATGTTGAATGAATATAATACAATCATATAGCTTTTTTCGTGCTGAAGAAAAAAAAAAAAGGGAGAAGGAGAAAGTTCCAATTAATATTTATAAAAATCATTAACATTTTTTTAAATAAAATATAAAAAAAAATAGACTATTTAATGTTAAAATAAAAATACCACTTTAACTTTTTTCTATATAATATAATAGGTAAATTACTTAACTATTTTAATTACTCAATTAAAATCTCAAATTCTATTATCCTTTCATATCATTATAATTAATACTATAAAATAAAATATAATACACTTTCTTTAATAACTTTATTTTTTAAAATTCTATTTAACATAATTAAATTACATGTTAACGCTCAACAAAATAAAAATGAAATCCTATTATATGTCAAATATAATATTTTAATATTTTTTAATTATATTATTAAAACATACCAATTTTTATTATAATTAGTTAAATGTCATACATACAACATATACACCATGCGCAAATTTAATATTATTTTATATTGATTCAAAATTATATTTTATATACACCATGCCTAACTTTAATATTATTTTATATTGATACAAAATTATATTTTATATTTTTATTGAAGCTTCCCAATTGGGAAGTGTATTTTTTTATTTTTTATTATTATTTATGATATTATAATTTTTTGTATTTAAATTAATTTAATAATTTATTTATGATTAGCTAATATTCTCGTAAAATATTATTTATTTATTTTTAAGAAAAATAATTCCTAAAAATGATTAGCCTACATAATTTTTAGTGTAAGGGTATTTACTCTTATATATGTGTCAAAGTTTATAAAGTAAAAATAAAATATAATTACATCATTGATTAAAATGTTCTAATTATTACTTACTAATCTTTATATATATATATATAAAAGGTTAAACTAAGGTTTGAAAAAAAAATACTATTCAATATTTTACCTTTTATGCATATTTAATCTATTTTGCCCCTATTTGCCACCTTTTTTTTTCTATTGGTCATCTAACCTCGTTGCATTTAACTTCTAACATATTTTGGAATGTTAGTATTTGTTTTAATTGTGATGTACAATATATTTGGCAAACATTAATTCTTGATTTCTATTTAAAGTTATAATATTATAGATAATGAATCTTTACCTCATTTAAAAAATGAGAAGGGGTAAAATTTTTATCTTTACTCTTAATATAATAGTCTTGCAAGTTCTCTCAAATTTTGTTGTGGTAAGATAGTGATTTCTGGGATGTATTTTAAGTGACAGTTTCGTACTAATAATGCTAAGGTACTCAAGTTGGCACAAATTTCAACAATCCACATATAGATAAGTACAAATTCCCAAAAATGTGCAGTCCTTGTATGTTTAGGAAGTCACAAAAGTTCAGGAGACCAACCAAGGCCATTGCCTCCGCCTTGTTATTCGATCCCTTCCCACCATTCCATGAGATTTTAATATTTTGGTCCACATGTGAAATTATGTAAACCCCCCAAACACAGATTCCATTCAAGGCTGCCCCGTCAAAATATGCACAAGGAAAAACAAAAGGTCCATCGAGCTCCCAGCTTGTTTCTTGACATTTTGATGATTTTGAGGGGGGCCTGCTGATGGGAAGGTGAGATAAGATAGAATCAATAACAAGTGTAGAACTTACCTTTCTGTCTTGAAACCATAGTTACCAAGTTCCAATTCGAATTTGGATTCAAATTCGATTCGATACGATAAAAATTCAAATGAAAAATTTCTAATTCGGAAAAAAATTGATAGTATAGATCATAAAATTTTGAATATATATACTTCATTTTTTGTAATAATAAGATATTTCCACTATTTTTTTCTAAATCATCTTAGATTTTAAATAATTTTGAATAATTCTAGATGATTTAACCACTTTTAAGATACAATTAAAAATAAAATACCCATACTTCCTCTTCTCAATAAGAACTTAAATCCAAAAAGTCTAATAGATAAATACATATTTAGAAAATCACTATTCTAAACTTATTTATTTAAAATCTTTCAAAATATAAATATATTTAGAAAATAAATAGTAACGAGGCTCAAGTTCTTTTTTGTTGGGTTTATTACTTTTGACTTTGTTACCGGAGAATCCACAGTAAGAACCATTTTTTGCCAACGTTTCAAATCCCAATCGGGATCCATCATTAGGACAACTTGAATGCTTGATAGAAAAAGAGCTTAATAGAGAGATTAAATAGTAATGAGGAGGGTAAATTGAGATGAATGTCGGCTCTTATTTTTTATTTTTCTTTTTTCTTTTTTTATTTTTTTAATTTTTTTTTTGAATAATAATTTTGATTTCTATAAATTATTATTTTGATGATCATTATCATAACTAAAATTAATATTAATTTTTAATTAATTAATTATAATTTTTAATATTTGGTTACTTTTAATTTTAATATTAATTATTAATTTTTATTAATTAATTAAATAAATAATTTATTTATTTATTTATTTTGAAAAATTATTAATATTAATGGTTAATATTATTATTATTATTAATTATTATTGATGATGATGATGATGGTGGTTAACGTTCGCTGAGACCAAATAATGATCTATCGGACCAAAATAGACAAATTATTTATTTTGATTTAAGATTTTATTCCTATGCTCAAAAAGCTTGGAGAGAAGCCTCCCGAGTTCACTATAATTTTGGCATTTTAAAAGGCTAGGAAGGTCAGTGTTGTAACAAAGATTGTGAAATTGAGATCTAATGTGGTTGTATGCACAACGACCTGTTTCACTATGGAGCTCATGAGAATTTGTTCTAATCTTTGCTATATTAATTTTCTTCTTTGAGCTAATTAAAATAGAGAGATACTTTTGATCTTCAAGGATGGGGTTGATGACCTTCTTATACTAATATAATAATAAATAATATTAATTAGTATTAATAATATTAATTTTGATCATAATTAATATTAATAATATAATACTTAATAAAAATAATTAGTATTAATAATATTAATATTGATCATAATTAATATTAATAATATGAATGTAATATATTGATATTAAAATTATTCAAATTTGTTTAAAATGAATTGGTATTGATAATAATAATTATTATATTAAAAATGATATTATAATATTAGGAATCAATATAAATAGTTAATAATTAATCATTATTAATTTTTATTAATTAATTATTAATTTTTATTAATTAATTAAATAAATAAATTATTTATTTATTGAAAACTTATTAATATTAATGGTTAATCTTATTATTAATAATAATTATTATTACTAATATAATAATAAATAATAATAATTAGTATTTACCTGATTTTTAGTTTTTTTATTTCCATTTCCTTTTTTTTAAATAAACACAGTTATGTATTCAAACTTTAGACCTTAACATTATATGTATATGTCCAAAAATCTTGAGCAAAGCCATCCTAACGTCTAGAAACTAACACTAACTCCTAACTCCTTAAAAAGCACTAACGTTTCGGAAGCCAATTCTCCTCACAATGAAGTATTGCTTTCTTTGAGAAGGCTCAAATGAATAAAACCGTAAATGAACCAACTCGAATTTCCTCGAATAATTCGCTCTCCAAATTGAATTGACAAATTTCTGAATTTTTTTCCCCGATTCAGACGTATCTGGTAACTATGCTTTAAACAATGCCTTATTTCTCCATTTCCATATGGACCAGATAGAGATCAGCACGATAGACCTCCAATCAGTTCTCATTTTTCTCCACTAATGAAATGCCTCTCTTAATGATGAGAAAGAATCCTATTCAACCCAAATTGATAGCAAGTGTTTTCCATATCTTCATAGCTAGAGGACAGGCTAGAAAAATATGATAGTTGCATTCTTCATTCCAAGGTGATCATAGATCATGAGAGATCTGCTCATATCATTCAGAATATCAATCTTTTGGGGTGGCTGGAAAGAATCACATCTATATGGAATTCTCATAAGGGTTACTCAATTCAACACATTGAAAGGTCATTCAACAAGGAGGCAGATGAGTTGTCCAAAGAAGGTCTTTCCTCTCCAAATGAACTATGGTAGGTTTCCATCGTTGTTGGAGAAATTCGGCACAACATCCAGGAATTCCGTCTCCCCGGTACATAGAATAATAGTTTTCTCTTCTCATATCTGGTACGTTGTATGAACCTATTTCTTCTATATTTTTTATTCCTTCTCTTCTCATGTATGGTACATAGCATGAACCTATTGTCTTCTATGTTTCTTCTATTTTCTATCATCCTCTTCTATTACAGATGCTACTATTCAACAAATCTTTATATATTTTGATATGTCTAGAGACAAAATCAATCATATCCTGTTTTGATATGGATCTATATCATTCCACTGTTTTGCATGTCTATGCTCGGGCTCTTATAGTTTTCGTTCACATGATCCTACTTCATGAGCCTAATAGCTGACCCCAGCTATCTGCCATATGTTGTATATTCCAAAATATCTATGAATATAATTCAGCTTTTTTTTCTTACTGAAGAAAAAAAAAAAAAAAAAAAAGAAAGAAAGAAGAAAGAAGAAGAAGAAGAAGATAAGTACAAATTCCAAAAATTCATAAATAAAGTCCATGAAAACTGCACATCAAAAAACATTCACATGTGTAATATCATCACACAAAATATATAAATAAAAAAGTAAAGACAAGTTAGTGCATATTCATCAAACAAAATTTACTTGAGGCCCACCTTGACATATATAAATAAAAAACTAAAAAACAGGTTAATACATAAATTGTGTTTAAAAATGTCAATTATTTATATATATAAATATAAATTAAATATAAAAAAGTTAATAAAATATATGAAATACAATATTAAATTAGATAGAATAAAAACATATTATTAATTTTTGTTATTACAATAATTATATTTTTATTTCAGATTTAAATAATATTTTTTTGTTATTTTTTTAAAAATGGTAAATTAGATATGTTTTTAAATATAAAATAAATACATACACAAGTAGTTTAAAAATATTCACATGAATATTATAAAAAAAGGATTTATATAAATTATCTCTTTCAATAAAATCTAATCTATGTTCACATACTTTCAACCAAAATTTAATTGTTGATGATCGTGTGCCTTCACAATTTAAATATGCTTATTTTTCTTATCAACCACATATGAATATTTAATTATTTATTATTAAACCATATATAAATATTTAATTATTTATTATTAATATGTGTAACTCTTTCCATCTAATTTAATTATATTTAAACTAAATAACAAACACTCACTGCATTATAACATTTATTTTTCGTTAAAATTATGGTCGTGATTTTTTCCAAAGGTTAAAAACATCCCAATGTCAAATCGACTTCCTTATTTTCTCCCAAATTATTGTCATGGTTTCTTTTCAAATGTACGATGCAAAGCACTAGGAAAAAAACATCTAAATGTCAAATCAAATTCCTTATGTTATTTGAAATTATGGTTGATAGTACAAATTAATTGCGATAACATTATGTCATCCTCGCAGCTTTTGAAATTAAAGGCTGCATCTCGAATGTGCACCAAACAATAGAATAATTGAAAACGATGGAACTTTTTGCCTCAAATGTAATTAAAACTTGAGTATTTAGTTGGATGGTAATGTGTTAAATTTATTTAATTTAAATATATGTTATGGTTAATTTATTTTTATTTTAAAATTAATTATATATATTTCATAAAGTGGATTTATTTTGGAATAGGGTTTTTATAAATTTTAAGTTAATTATTAATTTAGGTGGGTGGTAAGTATTTAATTTTTATAGAATAATTTTAATATTACACACAAAACAAAGACTAAATTCTAAAGTAGTGAGTTATGGTTTTTTGGGCATGTGGTATTGACAGGCTATGGTATTGGCCTAAAGCCTATTTACACATTAAGAATCTCAATGTTAAAATGAGGTGAATTAATTATTTTAAATAAAGCTATGATTTAGATAATTCCAATGATTTTTTTTAATTTTAGCAAGTTGAGATGTAAGATTAACTAAGTGTTTTGATGTTTACTAGCTATGTGATTTATATAGCAAATAATTTCAACCATCAATTACCACACTTCAAGATGTTAATGTTGGTGGTTTTAAGACACAAGATCTACTTCGAGAATAAATTACAGTAACAAAAAAATGCATGCCTCAAATTTTAAGCTTTGTGGTCTTGATTACTAGGTAGGATTTCATTCTTGTTTAAAAAAAAAAAAAAAAATTAGATGATGGTTTAATTTTTTCATGTTTTTTATTTTTTTTAATTTATATTATGGGTTCATTTTTATATAAATTGATTAATTTCATTTATACAAAAAGTTGTGACGAATATCTTGATGGGGGTGGATGAACAAGGCGATGGTGGGGTCAGGGGGAGGAGGATGTCAACTACCGCACTAGCTCCCAAGGATCATAAAGAGAGGGTGTGGTGTGACGTCCACCCCATGCAATAAACTAGTGTTATTAGTATTATATTATGGTGGGTGCAGAGTGGATTTGTGTGTTTTTTTCCCTATTGTCGATCGTTGATGCTAGAGGTTTGGTATTTGAAGGGGTGGCAAGGTTGGCCTCATTGTGGCCCTGGTCGCCTGGTGCTCAATTGCTCAGATAATAGTGCATTGTTTCAATGGAATGCTCTTAAGAAATTCTATGGAGGACAAGTGCAAGGCAACGAAAATTGGGCACCAAGAATAAGGAAAACTCTGGGATTTAGGCAGTAATTTGGCACAAAAGGGATATGTCTAGAGGTGCCCTTATTTGTAGTAGATACAAATATGTGCTTCCCTCCCTTCTCCTAGTCTGCATTTGAGAAAATTTCGAATCTCTGTCTAGCTTAGCTATGCTTATTGGTGCCGAGTTATGCTGGTTTATTTTTTAATCTTGGCTCCCCTCTCACTTCATATGGTGTCTTGGATTTTATAGTGCACTAGGCTACCTGGCCTAATAGATTCGTCACAAGTCACTGGATTTCCTACTGACCCTCATTTAATTTGGTAGCCTGACTATAATCTAGTAGGAGGGTTATTGTTAGCTCCATGTCTTCCTTATCTACATCCTGAGGGTTTTCTACACCTTCTCTCTCTTTGGGATCGTGGTAAGTTGCATGTTCGTGGTTTTTTGACATTTTTGTATTTCTAGTGGAGGTGTTCTTGTTGGGTGGTAGAGGTGGTCCTTACTCTTCGGTTTCATTATGCCTAGCATAAGCTTTGGTTTACTTGTTCCTTGGTGAGTTTCACCATGCCCAGTCAATAGGGGTGATTTTAGGGGCGAATGTTCGCCCTTTGGCGAAATTAAGGGGTTTTAAATTTTTAGTAGGCTATTATTTTGTATCATAGTACATTTTTACAAATCACCTCAAATAGCCCACCTTCTTTTAAGGGAGAGGGTAAAAAAGGTAAATTTAGCCCTTGAAATTAGGAGTTACAAACTTCCATTCGCCCATTTTCAAGAATAGGTTTTATTTAAGTGAATCCATTCGCCCATTTTCAAGAATAGTTTTTATTTAAGTGAATCCTATGGGCCAAAGGCCCAAATACTATATTTATAAAAGAGGTATGGTAAATTAATAAAAATATAAATAAATGAGAAGTATGGTAAATAAATAAAATATTTTTTATATTTACTCCATAAGTCACCTTATATACATGCAAGGGTGTAAACAAATAAAAATATAAGTAAAGTGGAGGTATGGTAAATAAAGAAAACGTCTTTTTATACTTACTCAAAAGGTATGGTAAATAAATAAAAATATAAATAAACTAGACGCATGGTAAATAAATAAAACCTCTTTTTATATTTAGTCCATAACCCTCATTCTATTTATGAAGGCTCAAGAAAGAGGTTTTATTTATGTGAATCCTATGGGCCAAATACCATATAGGTATGGTAAATTAATAAAAATATAAATAAACGAGAGGTATGGTAAACAAATTAATTTTTTTATATATTTACTCCATAAGTCACCTTATATTTATGAACACTCAAAAAATGCTTTATATTTAGGTGAAACCTATGGGTAAAATACTATGGGACAAATACCATGGACTAGATTGTTATTAATACCATGCAAAAAACATTATTAACCCTAATATTAGTATTAATAAAAATAAAAATGGCACATGGTATTGACCCATGGTATTCACCAAAATGGCACATGGTATTGACCCATGGTATTCACCTGGAATGTAGCCTATTTAAATGGGGGAATTAAACCAGCATAGATCCATCTTTACTCTAGATCTACTAACCCCCGAGAGGTATCAAATATCGTGATATGCAAACTAGCATAGAGTGAAAAAATATTTGATCTGATCAAGAGTAAAAATGGATGTTGTAATTTAATGTATGTTAAACATTTTAGCTTGGTTAAAATAAAAAATAAAATATAAATCAACTGTTAATTTTATTAATTTTTATAAATTACTAATAGTAATTTTTAAGCTCCAGGTTTATGATAACCCACGGTATTGACTCATGGTAATACCATGGTATTCATGTGAGCATAGACTATTTAAAAGGGAAATTCTATCATCTTAGATCCATCTTAATTCTGGGTCTACCAAGTGCTTAGAGGGATAAATAGATTTCATCCCCCTAAGAGTGGTAGATGTGGAGTTAAGATGGATATAGGTTGGTTTTTATGATAATGAAGATATTAAATAGACTTAGGAAATTATATTGTAAAGAATATTAAGGTGAATGGTTAAAGCATAGACATTGGACAAGTATATTTGTATACTTCTGTTTTAAACTGAAACATTTCCAGAGCTAAAAGGAATGGATTGATTGCACTAGTCATCCTTCAATAACTTTCCAACATATGCTGGAGTAAACAGATTGTAATTTGGGTAATTTTTCTAATTGCAAACAGGAACATACTTGTGTATTGGCAGGGTGGTTACAAGTTCCCTACAAGTGATGAATTTGAATTTTTCTTGGTTTTATATATAGTATTAGGTTTTTTCTCATGCTTTCTGTGAATGGCACGGGTTAATTTTACCCTGCACCTACTAGGTTATTGATATGTAATTTCGGTAATTTTGATTTCAAAAGATGTTTTAAAGAAATGCAATGATTTCATTTGTGTATTCAATAAACACAAGATTTTATAATTGAGTAAAATATTCTCCATGCCTAGTGAGAGATTCGCCAAAAAATTATATATACATATCATATTATTGATAAAATCGCCTTCCATTTTTCCTATATACTATCGAGATTCGCCCATTTATTATACATGTAAATTTAGGGGGGTTCTTAAAACTTTCCCTGCCAGTCAACACAATTGTGCTCATTAGGGGATTGGTGAGAGGGGTCAAACCAATCATTCTCATTCAGACGTTCTGACCCAGGAATATAGAATGCTCTCTCACCCTGCTCACTCCCTTAGCTTACAAGAGCACAATATTGGCCAAGTGAACAATTGTTGTGAGGAAAAACAACTTAAAACACTTTTGGAATAAATTCTTAGAGACAAGATTGATGATCAAAATGCAATCATTTATTTCAGAAATGCTCTTCAATAGAATTACTGGCATATGTTGTTCATATATTAGCTAGTCTTCAAAGCAGACAATGGAACATGTAGGAACATCTGGACCATTTGGAAGGTCGACTAGCCCATATGGAAAAACGTGTTCATTATGAATTTTAGCCTTCGTCACCACTTCTCTCATGATTGAAGAATCTTGCTTTGGTAACCTCTTTAGAATCATAATGGTCCTCTATTGTGTATCAATAGTGATGGTTTTTTGGTTTTGTGTTCCTTTCTCGTTTTGGATTGTCAACTCCTTTTGGCATGGTGTAATCATCTATGGAAACTATCTACTTACCAACAAATATAGTAACAATGAGGCTGATGGGATTTGGGAGAATATTGGGCATCAATGTAATATTTTTGGATAAGTGAAAAACTTTGACATATAAAACAAATTGTGGCAAATGAACAAATATGGATTATATAAGTAACTAATCCCTATAGTATTAAGGAACAATAGTAATTCACTACTCAATATTTATAATTCCAAAACCGTTCTAAATACTCATTCATATAGAGAATTACCACACACAATAGGATTAGTAGTGCTAATAAGTTATAGTAATTTGCTACTAAAGGTTTATAATTTCAAAACCACACAAAATTCTCTTTCATACATAGACTTATCATATACAAAAATATTGGGACCTTCATAATTAGGAAATTGGATCATTGACAAGTTGTTTTTTAATTAAAACAATCACTTTCCCCCTATTTAGTAGCCAAATTGGCTTGGGAGTGAGCCAATTTGTTGTTATAGCATCACAGGTGAAACCATTTAAACTTGCAGTTCATTTTTTCTTATCAAATTTCTAAGTATGCTAAGAATGTATTTTAATTTGGAATCCCTAGTCTTTGTTCTAATTTGCATGTGTTAAGATGATAAATGAGTCCCTTAGAACAAGAAGTCGCCTTGGATGGAATGTATGAATCAAGATAATACCATGCATTCGATCATATGCCTCTGCTAAATTATTGGAAAGGGCTCTCTATTTATCATGCATATTTTCCTTCGGCCAAACACTATTCCACCCGACCGCACTTGCATGCCCTCTATTTTCTGGTTGCTTTTTCCCAAAATCAGGAATGGATTTGTTTGATTCACAAGTTTGAGTTGTGAAGTCTACGTACTTTGAATGCACTTCGGCAAGTTGATGTGAAAGACCACAAACACACACTTGAAGATTAGCATGAACATTATGCATTAGTGTGTTGCCAGTTCAATCATACCCAAGAAGACCATGTGCATGTTAGCAGACGAGTTGGATGAAGAAGCCGAACTAATGCACCAGTTGCAACAGAGGCAAGAGTTCGCTTCAGTAAGATGTCACCATGAGGTACATGCACACCATCATGGAAGACCAAGCTTGGCATCAACTTACCAGCTTCACCATCACAAGCATGTCAAAGAGTTGGTCTCACCACAGTGAACTGAGTGTCAGTAATGTCTTGCAAGGCTTGCTCAAGCCATGTTGTCTCACATGAGTACATGTGCATTGTAATGTTGAGTCATGTCAAGTGTAAGTTAAGTGTCAACAGTTGGATGTAACAGTCATAGAGTAGGTGAAGAGTCATGATGATAGTTGAACTATCACAAAGGGGAATGTCAAGGGTCACCCTACCTTTTGCTATAAATATTCCCTCATAACCCATTGTATAGGCTTTTGGTCAGCCAAGCTTCTACTAAGACTATCTTAAATAACGTTTGGAGGCCTTGGCTTCTCCACTGCACGAAGCTAGTACATCTCTTTGGAGGAGCAGGTGGAAGTGGTTGTAACATTCCACTGATGGGGCTAGCAGGCTTACATGGTGTATTGTATGATTCTGGCTTACACTTCTTTATATAATAAAAGCCTACACTTTTTCATGCATATGTTGTTATTGTAGTTGGACTGCTCCGGTTGCCTTAATGATATATGTAGTTTAACTTATGTACTTGTATATGAACTGATTTGCATGCAATTATATGAATCTTGTTTTTAATGTGTTGCATATGTTGTTAATTTTGTCACCGTTCATGTCAACTGCTCTACCAGAC
Organism: Pinus tabuliformis; assembly: GCA_031772625.1. NCBI lineage: Eukaryota > Viridiplantae > Streptophyta > Pinopsida > Pinales > Pinaceae > Pinus > Pinus tabuliformis. The sequence continues at coordinate 1,108,111,245 of CM062809.1, read as the reverse complement.
ATCAGACATACCTTTCTATGAACCTTGTTATATCAACCGTCACACTCATCTCAGACTAATCTGTGAGTGTTGTTCGTGTTATCTTACCTTGTATTTTGTGACTGCTACATCCGTGTCGACTACTCTACCGGAAGTTGTGCATGTCCTTTGTGTTGTGTGTTCCTAGCCGATTTGGAACTGATCCCTTTCAACCTGGAACTCACCTTCACCTTCCTCTCCCTTTGAAGTGTTGGAATCTCTCATACTCATTCCTTGACTCACTGCATCATTCAAACCCTTGCTACTGACATAGTTATCTCACTTGCCTCTATGTGACATCGCGGTCAAGGCATTACCTTACAACCCACTATTGGGACCCCTACACCAAATGGTTTGAGTTCTAATTGGGACTTCTTACTGGGGAGATCCCCTTGACATGTTGGCAGGTCCAACACTATCAACATTTCTGGCGCTAGAAGGAGGGCCTGATGAAAAGTAGTGTCCTCTCATCCAGTTTTGAACCTTTGCATATATTTCATGGAGTCTTGCATTCTTCTTCCCCCAAGGTGTTTTTAGAATCGTGAAGATGTCTCCATCTCAAGGAAGCTTTTCAATCTCTTGTCCACTCACACGAATGATGGCGAAGGCGAAGTGGCCTAGCTTGAGCACTTACATAAATTTCTTTCCATTATTTATGAGGAAGATGAGTTTACTGACGAACAGGTCGATTTGTTGCTTGCATTCACACTTCATGAATCTCCATTTTGTTGGGTGCTCAACCTACCAACTGACACCATCCACTCATGTGAGCACTTCTGTGATCTTATTGAAGACATGTTCTATCATTTTGATCTAGACCATCTTGACCAGAAATTGTTACACAAACGGAAGGCCTGCATGAATCTGTTATTGATTTTTGGCAGCGATTCCGTTTCAAGATCTGAAGAGCCAGATGAAGTTCACTTATCTCTAGGACCAGTTCAGGTATTGCCTTAAGAAATCTGCCCATCGTAAGAGAAATTTTGATGTCAAGCCTCGCTCAACCTTCTTCATTGATGGAACTGCACAATCCCATATGGGAGCAGGCACTGTCTCAATGGATTGCCCACATCCCTCTCATTCAACAGTTCACCATCACCCAATAATGTTGAGGGTCATGTTCGCACATTTGTTCATCCTTCACACCCTCCCAACATCACTCCACTCAATTTTTGCACAGATTTGATTGTGATTCCTTCGAGTTCTGATATGAATTATTTTTTTCGACCTCTGTCTTCGTATTCAGGTGTTGCTTGGGATGATGTTGTCTTGGACTCTTCACTTGTTGTGAACGAGGAACAACCCACTGACATAGTTGGTGTTGCACAACCAACATGAACTGTCACTCATGAAGAGTATGATTGGGACCTTGAACATCAACACTCGGCAAAGGATGAATCCCTTCCATCTGAGTCCCCTTTGTTCTTTCCTAGCTTCTTTGGTGAACCTGCCATCCATGATTTTGCATGTGTATCTTCATCCACGAATGCACCCATTGTTGATCACTCATAGGACTCACTGGATGTTAGTCCACCATTCAACAACGAAGAGGATACGTTATTCATTAAATATCCACTTGGTCCTACATTTGTCTTTTCCGAAAACACAGAGGGTGAGTTCGTTCACTTTTCATCTACCCCTTTGTTTGATTCATCTGATCATGAGGATGCCAAAGATTTCATTGTTTTTCTGATCGTGGCGGTCGTGATCCATTTTATTCCAATTTTGATCATGATTACCAATCTATCGCAGTTGATTTTTTGAAGTCACTGGTGTATGATGATCTACCTGATGATGAAGTTGAGACACCCAAGACTGTTGAGGCACTTCATCCCGAGCTGATGGTTATGTTAGGTCCTCGTTCTCTTGGGGTTAGTCTCTCTTTCGATCACGAAACTGTTCAATCACCCAAGGCTCCTCATCACTCATATGTATGCATTGAAGATCCATCTGACACACAGATCACACTTCCTCCACTCGAACTACACGATCTCATTGCTCATGCATTGGAGGAGTCTTACATTGCAAGCACTCATGCGTGGCACAAGTTATCTTTGTTTCTTTTGTTTGCCTACATGTCTCAGTCAAGAGTGTGCTTTTGCTTCAAAGTTGCACGTAGTGCCACACAACACCATGATAAGTCCACGGACTATCCGTCATGCACATGCACTCACTTATGTCCTATGGGAACTTTGAAACATGAAGTGTGGCTGTCTTCATTATTATATCTTTCTTATTTGATGGTCCACACAACTGGTTTACTTGTGGACCAAGCCTTCACCAACATGGTTCTACCAATACGCTGGTGGTTGCATTGGAAGTATCACTTCACATGATCAGGCCTATGCACCGTTAGTGTAGGAGTAGGAGTAATGTTTTCTTTCAATTGTTTTCTTGCATGCTTGTTTGCTTACATGATTTGTTTGCTTGTGTTTTTACTTGCTTCACCTTCATTCTTTCTTCTGCTCTTGCTTTGCTTTGTTGATTGCTAGTTCGTTCGCTTGTTTCGTTCGTAGGTTAGTTTGCATCAAACCATGTGTAACTAATGAAACGATCTAGGTAAAGTACAAGAGGGCTTGTACAACTATGACTACTTGGTCATCTGTCATCTTGCCTCTGTATGATGAGCTTGTTACTCTTAGTCAATGATACATCAAAGGAAAATATGTATTGTTCAAAGTGAACCTTGGTGAAAACACAACGCTTGCGTGCTAACTAGTGTCACTTACTCTAGTCGATTGTTTTTGGATTAACCCTTGTCAGCTCAGTCAAGTAGAGTAAGGTGAGGGGGAAAACCTCAATAAGCACGTCAGAGATACAATAAACTACTTCTCTGTTGGAACAACCTCCTCTGCTATCAATAAGTCGGTATCCCTCTTCCACCTCTGAAATGAATAAGTGCTATGCACAATGAAAATGAAAAATATAAAAAGTCAAAAAATTCAAATGAAAAATGAATAAGGCGAAAGAAGAGAAAGGCTTCCTGTGTTGGGAGGTGATGCAAGTAACTCCGTTGGGGTACTAACCAAGCTCGCTGGTAGCAGAGCCATGCTTATGTTCCTATGTGAGTCCACTGGGGTATTGTCTAGGCATACTGGCAGTGGAGCGACACCAGAGATGAAACTTAGACTCTGATGACTATACTGCTTGTACACTTATATACCCCTCAACCCCAATCGAAACAACTGTGTTTCCTTGGCTTGGAATGTGTGTTAATCGACCAAGAGTCTAGCAGATGCTACATCTTACAATCAAGCTAGTGTGAAGCCAAGATGAGTTGAGAGCTGAACAATACTTCCGGAGGTGTTAGACTTGCTTTTCATGAACAAGGTCCATTCAGAGAGCTGAAGTTCTACCAATGTGTCGCCAAGTGTTGTAGCAGCTACAACCACCCTCCAAAATTTTTCCTTAGCCTGTTTTGGAGCCTCCCTACCAACCTTCACAGCAACTTTCCTTGCTTCGTCAAGTCCTCAAGCTTCAATGTATTTCTTTCTCAAAGGCAGCCTGTCGATCATAGTTTGATCTTTTCCCTTCATAGGCTTCTCACCCAGACTTGGTCCAACTGCAGGCTGAGCATATTTTCCTTGAAAATTAGGCATTTCTAGAGGGCAACCAGCCTTCCCTCCAGAAATTGTGTAATCCTCTCTGACAACCTGCTGGGCTCCAAGATTTCATAATCCTGCCAGCCAAACCTCCTAGCAAGATTTGCAAAAATTTTCCCAACAACAGACTATTCAGCCCAAGATTTGTGCAAATCTGGGAAGCAGTCAACTGCTCAGCCTAGAAATTGCACAAATCTCCTAGGCATCCATCCCGGCTCCCAGCCAGAAATGCGCATTTTTCTCCAGCAGTCAAGCAGTCTCTTGCATGGGCAACTAAGTTGACCAGTTCCCTCCGGGACTAAGAAAAATAGACTTGCATGCATGGGTTGTTTCTCCCAAGGCAGTATGCAAAGGAATCCCTTCTTTCAGGGATCTATGTTTAGTGGTTGGAGGTTACATGCAAGGAACAATTTAGAAACATCCCTCCAAGTGTCACTTCCCCTAGATTTGTAGCATGCGCATCACAACCTCGATGTTATCAAAACTCATCAACCAGACACTGCAGAGCTCATTCCTCACATCAACCTTGTAGCTCTAACATCCCACATCGCATATAGCAGCAGTCAGCGCATTCAGCTTAGTTGTTTTGGGGTAAGCTCACTTCCCATGCCTTGTGTTGCTTTTCTGTCTCTTTTTGTGTATTCGCTTGTGGCAGTGTTGTTTGCTTGATTTCTTTGAGTGTCTGATGTTGTTTGCATGTATTCTAGCTTTTCCTAGCTCTGTTTCAATTTTCGTTGCTATCTCACTGCTATCGCATGCATGACTCTGTTTTTGCACACACATTTTCCCAAACGGCGAACTACCTCACCCACATGCATGTTGATCTATATGTTGAATATTTCATTCATGTTTTTCATGCACTATCAATCACTTCTACTCTCACTTAGTGTCGCCATGCATTTACTGTCTTAGTTGCTTTCAGTTTCCTGTCGGCGAGTCGGGCCAACCTTGACCTGACTCTGCTTTCACCAAGGCTACATTCCGCAATCTGGGGAAGGAAGGCTCACCTTCCTCTCCAGATTTGCGCATTCCTACCCAACACTAGCCTCCAGGACTGTTTTGCACATTTCTGGAGGACAGTGGCTGCTTGGCTAAAGAAATTGTCCAAATTTGTCCCTCGGCTAGCACTCCTTCCCAGTTGGAATTGTACAATACACAATCCAAATAGTCAGCAGCTAGACTGGACTGTGCATTGCGTAGTTCCAACAATCAGTCAGTCTCTCAGCAGCCCAGACTGTGCCTTGTGCAGCCTTGGCAGTCAGTCTCCCGACCTCCTGGTTGAAATTGTGCAACCTTCATGATCATTCACCCAAGTATGTTGCAAGTCAGTTCTTATGTTCATTCTGGATTTCGACTAACATATTTCTTGCTATGAGTGTTTCCATGTCTCCAGGTATCGCAGGTGTTCATCTACCTCTAAAAAGTATAGGTATAATGGATTCCAGGAGAGCAAAGACGAAGAAACCATTCAGAGCACACTTAGGGATGCAGTCGATCAAGTGTCCATGAGCTTTCCTACTCACGACGACATCAAGTTGTTCGTGGACAAGGACATCAAGCAGCAACATCATGTGACATCGCGGTCAAGGCATTACCTTACAACCCACTGTTGGGACCCCTACACCAAATGGTTTGAGTTCTAATTGGGACTTCTTACTGGGGAGATCCCCTTGACATGTTGGCAGGTCCAACACTATCAACATTTCTGGCGCTAGAAGGAGGGCCTGATGAAAAGTAGTGTCCTCTCATCCAGTTTTGAACCTTTGCATATATTTCATGGAGTCTTGCATTCTTCTTCCCCCAAGGTGTTTTTAGAATCGTGAAGATGTCTCCATCTCAAGGAAGCTTTTCAATCTCTTGTCCACTCACACGAATGATGGCGAAGGCGAAGTGGCCTAGCTTGAGCACTTACATAAATTTCTTTCCATTATTTATGAGGAAGATGAGTTTACTGACGAACAGGTCGATTTGTTGCTTGCATTCACACTTCATGAATCTCCATTTTGTTGGGTGCTCAACCTACCAACTGACACCATCCACTCATGTGAGCACTTCTGTGATCTTATTGAAGACATGTTCTATCATTTTGATCTAGACCATCTTGACCAGAAATTGTTACACAAACGGAAGGCCTGCATGAATCTGTTATTGATTTTTGGCAGCGATTCCGTTTCAAGATCTGAAGAGCCAGATGAAGTTCACTTATCTCTAGGACCAGTTCAGGTATTGCCTTAAGAAATCTACCCATCGTAAGAGAAATTTTGATGTCAAGCCTCGCTCAACCTTCTTCATTGATGGAACTGCACAATCCCATATGGGAGCAGGCACTGTCTCAATGGATTGCCCACATCCCTCTCATTCAACAGTTCACCATCACCCAATAATGTTGAGGGTCATGTTCGCACATTTGTTCATTCTTCACACCCTCCCAACATCACTCCACTCAATTTTTGCACAGATTTGATTGTGATTCCTTCGAGTTCTGATATGAATTATTTTTTTCGACCTCTGTCTTCGTATTCAGGTGTTGCTTGGGATGATGTTGTCTTGGACTCTTCACTTGTTGTGAACGAGGAACAACCCACTGACATAGTTGGTGTTGCACAACCAACATGAACTGTCACTCATGAAGAGTATGATTGGGACCTTGAACATCAACACTCGGCAAAGGATGAATCCCTTCCATCTGAGTCCCCTTTGTTCTTTCCTAGCTTCTTTGGTGAACCTGCCATCCATGATTTTGCATGTGTATCTTCATCCACGAATGCACCCATTGTTGATCACTCATAGGACTCACTGGATGTTAGTCCACCATTCGACAACGAAGAGGATACGTTATTCATTAAATATCCACTTGGTCCTACATTTGTCTTTTCCGAAAACACAGAGGGTGAGTTCGTTCACTTTTCATCTACCCCTTTGTTTGATTCATCTGATCATGAGGATGCCAAAGATTTCATTGTTTTTCTGATCGTGGCGGTCGTGATCCATTTTATTCCAATTTTGATCATGATTACCAATCTATCGCAGTTGATTTTTTGAAGCCACTGGTGTATGATGATCTACCTGATGATGAAGTTGAGACACCCAAGACTGTTGAGGCACTTCATCCCGAGCTGATGGTTATGTTAGGTCCTCGTTCTCTTGGGGTTAGTCTCTCTTTCGATCACGAAACTGTTCAATCACCCAAGGCTCCTCATCACTCATATGTATGCATTGAAGATCCATCTGACACACAGATCACACTTCCTCCACTCGAACTACACGATCTCATTGCTCATGCATTGGAGGAGTCTTACATTGCAAGCATTCATGCGTGGCACAAGTTATCTTTGTTTCTTTTGTTTGCCTACATGTCTCAGTCAAGAGTGTGCTTTTGCTTCAAAGTTGCACGTAGTGCCACACAACACCATGATAAGTCCACGGACTATCCGTCATGCACATGCACTCACTTATGTCCTATGGGAACTTTGAAACATGAAGTGTGGCTGTCTTCATTATTATATCTTTCTTATTTGATGGTCCACACAACTGGTTTACTTGCGGACCAAGCCTTCACCAACATGGTTCTACCAATACGCTGGTGGTTGCATTGGAAGTATCACTTCACATGATCAGGCCTATGCACCGTTAGTGTAGGAGTAGGAGTAATGTTTTCTTTCAATTGTTTTCTTGCATGCTTGTTTGCTTACATGATTTGTTTGCTTGTGTTTTTACTTGCTTCACCTTCATTCTTTCTTCTGCTCTTGCTTTGCTTTGTTGATTGCTAGTTCGTTCGCTTGTTTCGTTCGTAGGTTAGTTTGCATCAAACCATGTGTAACTAATGAAACGATCTAGGTAAAGTACAAGAGGGCTTGTACAACTATGACTACTTGGTCATCTGTCATCTTGCCTCTGTATGATGAGCTTGTTACTCTTAGTCAATGATACATCAAAGGAAAATATGTATTGTTCAAAGTGAACCTTGGTGAAAACACAACGCTTGCGTGCTAACTAGTGTCACTTACTCTAGTTGATTGTTTTTGGATTAACCCTTGTCAGCTCAGTCAAGTAGAGTAAGGTGAGGGGGAAAACCTCAATAAGCACGTCAGAGATACAATAAACTACTTCTCTGTTGGAACAACCTCCTCTGCTATCAATAAGTCGATATCCCTCTTCCACCTCTGAAATGAATAAGTGCTATGCACAATGAAAATGAAAAATATAAAAAGTCAAAAAATTCAAATGAAAAATGAATAAGGCGAAAGAAGAGAAAGGCTTCCTGTGTTGGGAGGTGATGCAAGTAACTCCGTTGGGGTACTGACCAAGCTCGCTGGTAGCAGAGCCATGCTTATGTTCCTATGTGAGTCCACTGGGGTATTGTCTAGGCATACTGGCAGTGGAGCGACACCAGAGATGAAACTTAGACTCTGATGACTATACTGCTTGTACACTTATATACCCCTCAACCCCAATCGAAACAACTGTGTTTCCCTGGCATGGAATGTGTGTTAATCGACCAAGAGTCTAGCAAATGCTACATCTTACAATCAAGCTAGTGTGAAGCCAAGATGAGTTGAGAGCTGAACAACACTTCCGGAGGTGTTAGACTTGCTTTTCATGAACAAGGTCCATTCAGAGAGCTGAAGTTCTACCAATGTGTCGCCAAGTGTTGCAGCAGCTTCAACCACCCTCCAAAATTTTTCCTTAGCCTGTTTCGGAGCCTCCCTACCAACCTTCACAGCAACTTTCCTTGCTTCGTCAAGTCCTCAAGCTTCAATGTATTTCTTTCTTAAAGGCAGCCTGTCGATCATAGTTTGATCTTTTCCCTTCATAGGCTTCTCACCCAGACTTGGTCCAACTGCAGGCTGAGCATATTTTCCTTGAAAATTAGGCATTTCTAGAGGGCAACCAGCCTTCCCTCCAGAAATTGTGTAATCCTCTCTGACAACCTGCTGGGCTCCAAGATTTCATAATCCTGCCAGCCAAACCTCCTAGCAAGATTTGCAAAAATTTTCCCAACAACAGACTATTCAGCCCAAGATTTGTGCAAATCTGGGAAGCAGTCAACTGCTCAGCCTAGAAATTGCACAAACCTCCTAGGCATCCATCCCAGCTCCCAGCCAGAAATGTGCATTTTTCTCCAGCAGTCAAGCAGTCTCTTGCATGGGCAACTAAGTTGACCAGTTCCCTCCGGGACTAAGAAAAATAGACTTGCATGCATGGGTTGTTTCTCCCAAGGCAGTATGCAAAGGAATCCCTTCTTTCAGGGATCTATGTTTAGTGGTTGGAGGTTACATGCAAGGAACAATTTAGAAACATCCCTCCAAGTGTCACTTCCCCTAGATTTGTAGCATGCGCATCACAACCTCGATGTTATCAAAACTCATCAACCAGACACTGTAGAGCTCATTCCTCACATCAACCTTGTAGCTCTAACATCCCACATCGCATATAGCAACAGTCAGCGCATTCAGCTTAGTTGTTTTGGGGTAAGCTCACTTCCCATGCCTTGTGTTGCTTTTCTGTCTCTTTTTGTGTATTCGCTTGTGGGAGTGTTGTTTGCTTGATTTCTTTGAGTGTCTGATGTTGTTTGCATGTATTCTAGCTTTTCCTAGCTCTGTTTCAATTTTCGTTGCTATCTCACTGCTATCGCATGCATGACTCTGTTTTTGCACACACATTTTCCCAAACGGCGAACTACCTCACCCACATGCATGTTGATCTATATGTTGAATATTTCATTCATGTTTTTCATGCACTATCAATCACTTCTACTATCACTTAGTGTCGCCATGCATTTACTGTCTTAGTTGCTTTCAGTTTCCTGTCGGCGAGTCGGGCCAACCTTGACCTGACTCTGCTTTCACCAAGGCTACATTCCGCAATCTGGGGAAGGAAGGTTCACCTTCCTCTCCAGATTTGCGCATTCCTACCCAACACTAGCCTCCAGGACTGTTTTGCCCATTTCTGGAGGACAGTGGCTGCTTGGCTAAAGAAATTGTCCAAATTTGTCCCTCGGCTAGCACTCCTTCCTAGTTGGAATTGTACAATACACAATCCAAATAGTCAGCAGCTAGACTGGACTGTGCATTGCGTAGTTCCAACAATCAGTCAGTCTCTCAGCAGCCCAGACTGTGCCTTGTGCAGCCTTGGCAGTCAGTCTCCCGACCTCCTGGTTGAAATTGTGCAACCTTCATGATCATTCACCCAAGTATGTTGCAAGTCAGTTCTTATGTTCATTCTGGATTTCGACTAACATATTTCTTGCTATGAGTGTTTCCATGTCTCTAGGTATCGCAGGTGTTCATCTACCTCTAAAAAGTATAGGTATAATGGATTCCAGGAGAGTAAAGACGAAGAAACCATTCAGAGCACACTTAGGGATGCAGTCGATCAAGTGTCCATGAGCTTTCCTACTCACGACGACATCAAGTTGTTCGTGGACAAGGACATCAAGCAGCAACATCATGGCGAGCAGCATCATGAACAACAACTGAAGGCAGCATACCGAATGCTGTGAACGCAGCGAATGAAGAGAACGCAGTGAATGCAAGAGGAAGGTTGTTGACAACATAGAGGTGGATCAAAGTTGCAAGATCAAGCAAGATCCACTGATAATGAAAGAAAATTTGGAGACTTAGGCTATGAACCGACGACGCGATGTGAAGATCGCACGAAGGTAGAAGATGGAACAAAGAAGGAGTTGCATGTGCTGAAGTAGCAACTCAGGAAGAACATGAAGCTGTATAGATAGTCCAATGAGTTTAGCAGGAACAGGAACAGCAGTGGGTGCAACATGCACTCACGGATGAAAGTGTGCCAGTACAAGTTAAGGATCCATCCCAACAACTCACACAGAGAACATATGGTGATCATTGTTGTTCATTTCATGCAAAGGATCAAACATCATGCATGTCATTGAGCACATGCATGAAATCCAACCCATTCAACACACTCACCAAGGGAAAGACAAGAAGCAAGTCCAACTAGGGTTGAACATGCACTTCGGCAAGTTGATATGCATGACCACCAGCACACACTTGAATATTAGGATGGAAACTATGCATCAATCTGTTTCTGGTTCAACCGTACCCAAGAAGACCATGTGTATGTTAGAAGACGAGTTGGATGAAGGGGCCAAACCAATGCACTGGTTGCAATGGAGGCAAGAGTTTGCTTCAACAAGATGTCACCATGAGGTACATGCACACCATCACGGATGACCAAGCTTGGCATCAACTCACCAGCTTCACCATCGCAAGCATGTCAAACAGTTGGTCTCACCACAATGGACTGAGTATCAGTGATGCCTTGCAAAGCTTGCTCAAGCCATGTTGTCTCACATGAGTACATGTACATTGTAATGTTGAGTCATGTCAAGTGTAAGTCAAGTGTGAACAATTGGATGTAATAGTTATAGAGCAGATGAAGAGTCATGAGGATAGTTGAACTGTCACAAAGGAGAATGTCAAGGGTCACCCCACCCTTTGCTATAAATAGTCCCTCATAACTCATTGTATAGGCTTTTGGTCATCCAAGCTTCTACTAAGACTATCTTGAAGAAGGCTTGGACAATATTGTAACGCGCCTTGGCTTCTCCACTGCACTGAGCTAGTACATCTCTTTGGAGGAGTAGGTGGACGTGGATGTAATGTTCCACTAATGGGGCTAGTAGGTTTACATGGTGTATTGTATGATTGTGACTTACACTTCTTTATATAATAAAAGCTAGCACATTTTCATGCATATGTTGTTATTGTAGTTGGACTGCGCCTGTTGTTGTAGCTCTAATACCAATTGTTGTAGCTCTGATACCACTTGTTGTAGATCTAACCCAGAAACATATGAAAATATAATAAACCCAAGAATGACAAGATCAAAATAGATAGAAATGATTCTTTATTATCAAAACCCTTATGGTAGGGCAACACCATACATTCACTCCTTAAGGAAGGAGAACACTCCACAAGCCATATGCCTGTTCATACAAGAATACTTCTCTTCCTCTTCATATGTGGAGTCTCTAGCCTTTATATAGGCCTCATACATACAATACCATGCATCATTACCATGGTTTCCTCATCCCATCAACTAATACCATGGGCCCATTACATTATTATTAACTACTTGTGGTCCCTTACATGACATGGGTTAACCACCTTATTTATTACTATGGCCCATCCCATTATTACATTATTACCTTGGGTACCTCCCTTGGTACCCCATATTATCCCCCCTAGGTATATAACATTCCACCCCCCTAAGCATGTTTCGTCCCCGAAACATGGGAAGAACACAAATAATAAGATCTACTCAAAAGAGTAGTCCACTGATACCATGCACGTGCATCTAGCCATCCAAGAGAAAGGTGAACCCTCGATCTCGCTGGTACCTCGCTCGCTTGAGATGGAAGTTGACCGTGGCAGCTCTTCTGTGTTGATGTGCAGTGGGTGGATCTTCTCTCCTCGCGATCCGTCATGTGACGACTTGGTTTCCATCTTGATGGTTGTCTCGCTGGGTGATGTGGGTGATGATATGTTGAAGTTTTAACCCACGATGGCTTTTTCTTGACTTCACCCTGATGTGGTGCCTATTGTGGTGTCTTCTTTGTCAATATGACTTCAACCACTGAGCCCTCCTCTGATGTATCATCACCTGTAACCTTTTCTTATGCAGCCTCTGTTTGTGTTTGATTGTCGATCATCAAAGGCTCATCATCTGATATGTCAGTCCCTTGAACATCTTCTGCTTCAACCTCCATGTGCTCTACCTGTTTATGGATGGAAATATCATGTAATGTAATTTTCTTCTTTTTATACCATGGCTTTAGGAATTTCTTCTGCACATTAATATTGATAGTACCCACGGATTCCATCCAAGGGTATCCCAAAACAACATCCATGTTATCCATATCTGAAGCATAAAAATCACCATGAAACACATACTTATCCATAGAAAGTTTCAAATCCTTATAGATTTGAACATCCTTATCATCAACCTGTGTATGTTCAATTTGTTTTGCTGGGACTTGCAATTTTTTTGCCAAATTAACACTGATAAAATTATGTTTACAACTAGGATTGATAGAAACAATGATCTTCTCTTTCTGAATCAATCCATGAATCTGCAATAAGGATATACCCGTAGGAAGTAACCCTTTAGGTTCCCTAGTTTCCTTCTTTTCTGTAAAAATAAAATCTTTGCTAGGCAATGTGACCTGACGAGCTAACTGGCAAGCCTCCTTCCACGTGGAAGGGTGGTGAAGTAGAACTTGAGCTTTGATGGCTTCTTTAAGACCGTTGATAAAACATTCCTTGAAGAATGCATCTGTGAGACCCCTAGTGCGGAAGGCTAAGGCTTCAAAAGCGGTAATATATTCCTCCACTGTACCAGTTTTTCGGAGCCATACGAGACGATGCAAAAAAGATTCTTCCTGTTCAAAGCGATCTAGGCCCGCCATCACAAAAATATTGGCGAAAAATTGAAATTGTCACAGTTTCGTCAATATTGCTCAGAATCCTTATTATGACCTATTTTTAGAAATGGAATCATCATTCTGCATCTGCCCATGTGATAGAAATTTTGATCCAGGCACTAGAATTCCATATCTGCGCTGCAACTTTCCCGCCGTCACCCAAAATTTCTGAAAAAAGAGCTGATTTTAAATCAGCGATATCTTCCTCATCCGGACTCCGATTCGCCTGATTTTTTTTTTTGAAATTAGGTGTTTTGTCACAATGATTCCAGATCTACAATTAGATCTTACAGATCTAGCACCAGGACGTCCAGATCTGCGCCGCAAATTCGTTGGCCCTAAAAATTCTCTGCAACCCCATTGATTTTTAGATCAGAGATATCTCCTTCATCCGGACTCCGATTCAACCGATTTTTTTTTTAAATCGGCTATTTTTTCACAAGGAATACAGATCTGCAATTAGATTCTACAGATCTTGAACCAAAACGTACATATCTGATCTGCAAATTCGCCACCCGAGAAACCCTGCAAAAATGAAAAAAAAAAATCTCCACGGTTTGCCCAAGAAAGAGCTCTGATACCACTTGTTGTAGCTCTGATACCAATTGTTGTAGCTCTGATACCACTTGTTGTAGATCTAACCCAGAAACATATGAAAATATAATAAACCCAAGAATGACAAGATCAAAATAGATAGAAATGATTCTTTATTATCAAAACCCTTATGGTAGGGCAACACCATACATTCACTCCTTAAGGAAGGAGAACACTCCACAAGCCATATGCCTGTTCATACAAGAATACTTCTCTTCCTCTTCATATGTGGAGTCTCTAGCCTTTATATAGGCCTCATACATACAATACCATGCATCATTACCATGGTTTCCTCATCCCATCAACTAATACCATGGGCCCATTACATTATTATTAACTACTTGTGGTCCCTTACATGACATGGGTTAACCACCTTATTTATTACTATGGCCCATCTCATTATTACATTATTACCTTGGGTACCTCCCTTGGTACCCCATATTATCCCCCCTAGGTATATAACACCTGTTGCCTTAATGATATATGTTGTTTAACTTACGTACTTGTATATGAACTGATTTGTATGCAATTATATGAATCTTGTTGTTAATTTGTTGCATATGTTGTTAATATTGTCACCGTCTATGTTGACTGCTCTACCAGACATCAGACAGACCTTTCTCCGAACCTTGTTACATCAACCATCACACTCATCTCAGACTGATCCATGAATTTTGTTTGTGTTATCTTACCTTGTATGTTGTGACTGTCACATCCGTGTCGACTGCACTACCATAAGTTGTGCATATCCTTTGTGTTGTGTGTTCCTAGATGAGTTGGCACTGATCCCTTTCATCCTAGAACTCACCTTCACCTTCCTCTCCCTTCGAAGTTTTAGAACCTCCCATACACATTCCTTGACTCACTGCATCAGTCACACCCTTTCTACTGAGAAAGTTATCTTACTTGTCTTTATGTGACATCGTGATCAAGGCATTACCTTACCACCCACTACTGGGAGTCCTACACCAAATGCTCTAAGGTCTAATTGGGAATTATTACCGGGGAGATCCCATTGACATGTTGGCGGGTCCAGCATCATCAACGCCAACCCATGCTATAAGGGTGAATGAGGAAAAACTACAATTGGAGCATCTTGCCTAGAATTTTCCATATCCCCAACCCTCTGAGTTTCCTTCCCATCACTACCATAAGCACTTTTATCCTTCATAATTAATGGACACTCCTTATAGAAATGTCCGACCTCATGGAAATGGTGACAAAGAAAGGGAACTCCTTCGTAGTCCAAAACTTATTGACATACAAAACCCTTGTAATGTAGAACCAAACTTGACACCAAACCTTCCCATGTGTTCAGATGGACTAGAATCCATGCATAATCCATTTTCTTATTCTCTAGATATGACTTGTCATAATCCAGAAACTTGCCAAGATTATCCCTAATAGTTTAAAAGATGTCCTCCGACCAAAGTTGCATTGGCAAGCCTTGAAATCTGACCCATATCAGACTATCCCCCAATAGTTCTCTTTTAGGATTAAAAAAGGGAGACCAACACCTCAATAATATGGGAGTCAACTCGATATCCCAAAATTATGGAAGAAACTAGGATGCATTTTCGTATTTACTGAATCTTAAGGCAAACCAACCCCTAACCAATGTACAAACCATGGGTATCATATCTATATCACGACCCCAAACCTCCTAAGTCCATTTTCTCAGCCAATATGCCAAATAATATCTTCCTCTAACCCTACCAACCAGTACCTATCTGCCATGACCATGATTTCATCAAAATTCAAACCATTGGTAAGAACAAGGTTCCTATCTTTTCCCTTAACTTTTGGGCATCTCTTCTTCTTGCCTTTTATCTTTTATTCTTTGCACTTACAAATCCCAAGTTTTTGGTGTCCATTATCTAACAGAGAGGAAATTGAAACCACACAAGATTGTTTCTCACATGATGGGAGAACACCAAAAAACCCTAATCCTCTAGATGAGCCCTGATACCAATAATGTTATTCCTATACTATAATGTTTGTGATAGGGGGATCGGTCCCTTCGCTCGTTAGATCACACCCTTGTCCCAAAATAGTTGTTCTGACACCTTGTGGTTTACAGATTGTTTGTTGCTTCAGAGCCTCCTGAGCTACTGCTTCTTCCAACGATAGGGCTGCTAAGAGAAAAGGGATGCCAGGGTTTAGGGAATTTTTGCAAAACTAATATTCTCTGCAGATAACCCCACTGATCCATCATAGTGATCAAATGAATCCATCCAGCTAAAAAATGATGATATTTGCACCTCAGCCTAAAGGTAATTCCCTAAAATTCCAATTTTGGGGCTCAAATTTGGGGGAAGTTCTAATCCTTCCAATATATTCGATAATGGTGTAAATATTCCTTGGTTTTGAGAGCCAATTATCGCATCGACCTCCATCTCTGAATGTTGACGTGTAGGATCATACCATATGTAGACAAACTCCAGTGGATCTTCAGAATAATTTACCAAATCATCCTCCATGACCTAATATCCACCCTGTCACTGAATAAGAAAGGAAAAATACCCAAAAAATTCCAATCGTCAACTAGACCATAGCGGAGATCTCAAGTATTGCAGACCTCCCTCAATATAGTTGGTACAATCACCCTTATAACTACAACACAACCGGAAAGCGAGAAGAGCGAGGTCTACTGATGTGACCATAGGATAGACTAAATTAAAAACCCTAATCAGTGTCTGTGGCAGTCACAGGTTTGCTAACTTCGACCATGTCTCCATGAGAGCTCCCCAAGGACCATGGTATTCCTTAATGCTCATAATATAACAAGATTTTTAACCATGGATATTCACCCCCATTTTATCATGGATATTATTAACTTGTAAATAGGATTTGTTACAATAGAATGAGCTAATATCATGGCTCATCAATACCACATGCCCAAAACCCATCTCATATTTCACGATCAAAATATTTTATAAATATATTTTTTTTTCATTTAATTTTAATTAACAAAAATATAATTTAGGTCTTAGACCAAGCAAGGGGATTCCTATAACATATGTTAAAGAGGGTTTGACAATGGAGATAAACCATAAATCTTACTATTTGTAACATGTTTTGAGTTCAAGTGGCTTCGAAGTGAATAATAAGGGGTGCCCTCATCATACAAATACATTTTATCAAGGAAAAAGATCTTATCACAAGATGTTGGTATAATGAGATTTTACAAAGTTGTTTTCGAGCCCCTGAAAGAAATGCATATATTTATATTAATTTTTTGTGAAAGGATGGGAAGTTTCTCATAACAATAAGAGAAGTCCTAGATGTACATCGTAATCAATCAATAAACACTCACATGATCATGCTAAGATTGGACTATGGAAAATAGTTTAAAAAAAATTTATGTGTAAATTGAAGCTACATTACAAAAAGACATATATGCTAATAAGTATGGTTCATGTGGTTAATATTTTGAGTAGCGTGCATCATTTTGTTATTAAAAAAAAAAACTAAAAGTCAAAGTCCTTATTTTTCATTCACAGTGTCGTCATGGTCTTCTTTCAAATATGTTAAACATATAAATTTCAAATCGACTTCCTTATTTTCTTTGAATTTATTGACATGGTTTCCTTTCAAATGTACAATGTAAAGTAGTAGAAAAACATCTAAATGTCAAACCAAATTCCTTATTAGTCGTTGCCATAGGCAGTAGGGACTATTGTAATCGATATGCGTTGGAATATTAGACAATTGTAGGGACTAAAAAAGATTTGTAGAAATTTCTCATTTCCCACCCCGGTTTTCAGTTTCTCCTTATTTCTCCCATATAGTTAAATGCCATTTCCCATAACCATACATTTAACAAGCTGAAAAAATTAAATTTGCTGAAAACAAAAATTCTGGAAATTTTACAGAATGCTGGAAATTGCAGAAATAAAAATCAGCAGTAATAAACAGCCATTAAAACACATTTAAACACTGAGATTTTTGGTCAATATGACCCTGGAAAACCCCCCTACAACTCTTGGGGAAAAGTGAAAACCAGTTTGAGAGCTCTTCTTTATTTCTGAAAATTGCCTTTTATAGTGAGAAATTTTCAGCAAAAAATTAGCAAGC
Source organism: Pinus tabuliformis (assembly GCA_031772625.1). Classification (NCBI taxonomy): domain Eukaryota; kingdom Viridiplantae; phylum Streptophyta; class Pinopsida; order Pinales; family Pinaceae; genus Pinus; species Pinus tabuliformis. The sequence continues at coordinate 1,108,093,497 of CM062809.1, read as the reverse complement.
AAATTTACAACTTATCTCTTTTCCCATGCTTCATAGCAAACTGGAAATTACAGCAAACAGAACAAAAATAAATGTTGTACGGTCTCCTCGATTTTCGTGCCCACTTTCAGCATTAAATGTTGTTGTATGGCCCTCGTTTTGCGTGCAGAAAAACGAGCAAACTGCTCCTCTATTTTTGTGCAAACCTCTCCTCGAAAATCGTGCCAAAATCTGCCTTTCACTGTGTGCTGAATCAGCTGTACAAATCTTCTCAACTGCTGCCTTGGAATGTGTGCCAAGCTGCTGTCTCCTTCTCCTCTCTGCTCAGAAATCTCTCTTGCTCTCTTGCTCTCCTTCTCTCAATCTGCTCATGAAAGAATTGAATCGAATGTGATTTTTTCCTCCTTTTTCTCCCTTAATATAACTCCAAATGACTTTTGGGTGACCCAAGTGACTTTTGGGTGATCTCTAAATCCAATGGCTGAAATAGATTTAGATCAATGGCTGAGATTAAATGCTCATTTAAATCTCACTTTTTATTTTTTAATTCACCCCACTTTAATAAAGACCCACTTAGTCATTTATTTCCAAAGTCACTTTTCCTTTCTAATTTTTCATTGACTTTATAAAAGCCACTTTAAAATTAGACTTAGTAACTTTATCACTTAAAGTCACTTTTAAATTAGATTTAACTTTATAAAATTATAAAGTCACTTTAGGAGAAAAATTAAATTCTTTTGGACACTTTTCCCTAGACCAAAGATCAAAGCCTAAGGGAACCACCTGTCCTCCGGTACCAAATTTCAACACTCCCTCTTACCGAGGAAGGTTTTCCTCACCACACCCATCTTGTCTCTGAAGTAGACATGCTTGCCCCATGGTAAGGCTTTGGTAAGGATATCTGCAACCTGCTCATCAGTGGAAATATACTCAAGCTTCACAATTCCCTTCTAAACATAGTCTCTGATGAAATGATATCTGATCTCGATATGCTTTGACCTGTCATGAAATACTGGATTCTCCGTGAGTTTAATGCAACTCTGATTATCACAGTAAATCACTGAAGGTCTCAACGGCTGACCAAATAAGTCAAACAACATCTTGCAAAGCCAGATAGCCTCACAACTAGCTAGACTGGCTGCCATATACTCTGCTTCCGCTGAACTCAGTGCTACTGATTGCTGCTTCCGGCTGAACCATGACACTACTGCTGAACCCAACCCAAAACAGCACCCTGAAGTGCTCTTCTTATCAGAAGCACAACCTGCCCAATCAGAATCAGTGTATCCTGCCAATCTCACTCCATCTCCCTGCCTGCAGTCCAGACCATAATCCATTGTCCCCTGCAAGTATCGCAAAATATGTTTTGCAGCCACCCAATGAACCTTCCTAGGCTCACACATAAACTGACTCATCGCGTTGACTGCAAAACAGATATCTGGTCTAGTGTTGACCAAATACATCAAGGAACCAATCAGCTGCCTGTACAATGTGGGATCCACCAACTCGGAATCCGAAGCATGAAGCTTCTTCCAGTTGGTGATCATCGGTGTCGACATGGGTCTACAATCCTCCATGTGGAATCTGCTAAGGATGTCCACAATATACTTCCCCTGCCCCAGGAAGAAATGCCCCTCCTCTTGCCACACCTCCAAACCTAAAAAGTAATGCATCAAGCCGATGTCCTTCATCTCAAACTCCGTCGCAAGATCTCTCTTGCAGTGCTCTATGAGTCTCTCTGCACCTGTGATGATCAAGTCATCCACATACAACACCAGAATGAAAGGCTCCTCACCAATCACAATAAAGTAAAGGTTTGGATCTGCCTCACTCTTTGTGAAACCCATCCCCTGCAAATATGTATCTATCATGGAGTACCAAGCTCTGGGAGCTTGCTTCAGGCCATAAAGGGCCTTCTTCAGTCTGCACACATGGGACTCCTTCCCATGCACCTCAAAGCCCTGTGGCTGCTCAATGTACACCTCCTCCTGTATGAAGCCATTGAGAAATGCGGTCTTCACATCCATCTAGTGGATCTTCCAACCCATCTCTACTGCTATCGATATAATGGAGCGGATCGAAGTATATCGAGCCACGGGAGCGAAGGTCTCCTCATAATCAACTCCCTCTACCTGGGAGAACCCTCTAGCCACAAACCTCGCTTTGAATTTCTCAATGCTGCCATCTGCAGCATGCTTTACCTTGTAAAGCCATTTGGAAGTAACCACGGATTTTCCCTCAGGCCTCGGCACCACCTCCCAAACATCATTCTTCATGATAGAAGAATACTCCTCCTGCATGGCCTCTCTCCAGACCTGGTGGCTAGCTGCCTCCTCATAGCTAGAAGGCTCAGAGTCAAGGATGCTGGTAACCATTTCCATATAGCTACAAAACCTCTCAGGTGGTCTACTCTCTCTGACCGGCCTCTTCGGCTCAGCAACAGATGTGGCATCTCTCAAGGTGTCCTGAAGCCACTTGGGCTTCCTCTTCCCTGAGCATGCTTCTCCCATAGGAGAATGAAACTCCTCCTCCTCATCACCATCAGTTGCCTGAACTCCTGACTGTCTGTCTGTTGTCCTCCTGCCTGCACCTGAACCTGTAGAAGCTGAGGTACCGTGTGAACTGTCCATCAATGGACTCCCTAGTGAACTGCTCTGTGAACTGCTCTGCATGCTGCTCGAAGCACCACTCCTCTGGCTCAGCGAGCCACTGCTCACTGACGGACCTGACATCCTCATAGATGTACCTCCGAATCCTCCTGATCCCTACCCACTGGATCCCTGCGACTGACTCAACTGCTGCTGAGGGTCTGGCTGATCCAGATACTCTAACTCCCGCGACCTCCTAAAGGCCCTATCGTCCTTGAACTTCACATCCCATCTGACAACAACTCTCCTCTGTGCAGGAATGTAAATCCGAAAGGCCTTTGAGGTCTCACTGTAGCCCACAAAGATACCCTTCTCTGTTGTGGGCTCTAGTTTGGTCCTCTTCTCCTTGGGTATATAGGAGTATGTAATGCATCCAAAGATATGAAGATGACCAATATCAGGCTTCTTCCCAGAGAAAGCCTCCTCCGGAGTCGTGTGCCCCAAGGCACGATGCGGACTCCTGTTCTGCAAGTAAACAGTTGTGTTGTAGGCCTCCGCCCACAAGAACATTGGCAACCCCTGATCATGTAACATGGCTTTGGCAGCCCCTATGATGGATCTGTTCTTCCTCTCTGCAACCCCGTTCTGCTAAGGGTTGTAAGGAACAGTGAACTCCCTCCTAATGCCTGCCTCCGCACAATAGTCAACAAACTTTCCAAGGGTGTACTCTCCTCCATTTTCCGACCTCAAGGACTTGATCTTTTGACCTGTCTGAGTCTCCACAAGATCTCTGAACTCCTGAAACCGCTTGAAGACCTCACTCTTGGTCTTCAAAAAATAAATCCAGGTCCTCCTGGAGTGATCATCAATGAATAAAACATAGTACTCATATCCACTCAAGGAAACATGAGACATCCGACCGCTCACATCGGAATGAATCAAATCAACTATCCCCGTCACTCTGCTATCACTGCTGGGAAAAGGGGATTTGGAAAATTTGCCCATCGCACAACCTCTGCAAGTATCAAAGTGATCAGTACTGAAATCTGGCACACCTGTAGTGATCTCCCGCAATGTCCTCAAGGCTCCATGATACATATGTCCCATCCTGCGGTGCCAAATCTCACACAGCTCAAAACTGCTAGCTCTACTGTCGGTACTACTTCTCAATGCCAAAAGGGGCTGGAATGCAAACTTGTACACCTTTGCATGGCGTACACCTATCACTCTAGCTTAATCAGCTGGAGTGCCCCTGGGATACATCAACACCTGTCCTCCCCAGAACAGTACCTCATATCCTCTGTCCTCCAAAGCTGAGACGGATATGAGGTTCTTCCTCATCCCTGGCACATAAAGAACCTCTGACACCTTCAAGGGAGGTTTGGACTCCCTCTGAAATGTCACTGTCCCCACCCCGACTGCTCTAACAACTCTGTCATCACCGAGTACTACCTCAATATCAGTGCCACTCTCTGAAAGCTCTGAGAAGTACTCACGGACTCCTGTCATATGACGTGAAGCCCCACTGTCCACATACCAGATACCTGAAGATGCTCCGCTAATCGAGGGAAAAGCATGCTCCCTCTGAACCTGTGTGGCAGGTAATCCTGCACTAGAGGACTCACACGTAGTGAACGCAAACTCTCTGTCAAAACGACCAGCAAAGTCCTCAATCTCTGTTGAAGCTGCCACGTCCTAGTTCTTCCCCTTCTTCTTCTTCTTCTCCAGACACACAACTGCATAGTGTCCCATCTTTTGACAATTCCAACACTTCACCTTGGAATAGTCCTTCTGTGTGTTCCCCTGTTTACCTTTACCTTTGCCTTTCTTACCTCCTGCCACTAGTGCTACATCCTCATCCTGCTCAACTGGCTTGGCTGCCCCAAGCTGACCTTTCCTGATCTCTGTCTGAATGCAATCATCCCAAAACCTCTCCCATGTGGGAAGGGTCTCATGTGCACAAACCCCATCAGCAAAGTTCAACCATGAACAAGGGAGGCCATTCACTGCAATCCGCACCAACTCAGTGGGTGGAATGGCCTCTCCAATCGCTGCCAACTCATCTCTCACATTAGTAATATTTGTGAGATATTGAGCTGCACTATCATTACCCATATTAATGTTCTTCAGCTTCTCCTTCAGGACCATCTTCTGGTTCTCATTGGTACTCTGGTAGAGATTGGACAATGATGTCCACATCTCATGGGCATTGCTCTTTCCTCTCACATGAGGAATGCAATGGTCTTTGATTCCGTCTAGAATCAGCCTCTTACCCTTGTTGTTCTTTTTATTATAAGCTGTCAACTGAGTAGCATCAGTAGGCACAACAACAAGGTTCTGTGTCGTATGCACCATGATATCCCAGACTTCTGCCTCCTCAAAGATACTCTGCATTCTCTCCTTCTAAACGCTGTAATTTATATGCCCATCCAGCCTATCCTCCACCCTCAATCCCAATGACATCCTGTTGTCCTAAAACTGAAAAATAGCACCATTGTAGTAAAGATAAAACTGTTGTTTATGAAAAAATCAGCTTGCTGGAATTTTCTGAGTGAAAAATCAGCCGCTGTAATTTTTCCTTTTGCTGTCCCAAACTGCCCTTCAGCACTCAAGCTCTGATACCATGTAGAAATTTCTCATTTCCCACCCCGGTTTTCAGTTTCTCCTTATTTCTCCCATATAGTTAAATGCCCTTTCCCATAACCATACATTTAACAAGCTAAAAAAAAAAAAATTTGCTGAAAACACAAATTTTAGAAATTTTACAGAATGTTGGAAATTGCAGAAATAAAAATCAGCAGTAATAAACAGCCATTAAAACACATTTAAACACTGAGATTTTTGGTCAATGTGACCCTGGAAAACCCCCCTACAACTCTTGGGGAAAACCAGTTTGAGAGCTCTTCTTTATTTCTGAAAATTGCCTTTTACAGTGAGAAATTTTCAGCAAAAAATCAGCAAGCAAATTTACAACTTATCTCTTTTCCCATGCTTTCACAGCAAAGTAGAAATTACAGCAAACAAGACAACAATAAATGTTGTACGGTCTCCTCGATTTTTGTGCCCACTTTCAGCATTAAATGTTGTTGTATGGTCCTCATTTTGCATGCAGAAAAACCAGCAAACTGCTCCTCGATTTTTGTGCAAACCTCTCCTCGAAAATCATGCCAAAATCTGCCTTTCACTGTGTGCTGAATCAGCTGTACAAATCTGCTCAACTGTTGCCTTGGAATGTGTGCCAAGCTGCTGTCTCCTTCTCCTCCCTGCTCAGAAATCTCTCTTGCTCTCTTGCTCTCCTTCTCCCAATCTGCTCATGAAAGAATTGAATCGAATGTGATCTTTTCCTCCTTTTTCTCCCTTAATATAACTCCAAATGACTTTTGGGTGACCCAAGTGACTTTTGAGTGATCTCTAAATCCAATGGCTGAAATAGATTTAGATCAATGGTTGAGATTAAATGCTCATTTAAATCTCACTTTTTATTTTTTAATTCACCCCACTTTAATAAAGACCCACTTAGTCATTTATTTCCAAAGTCACTTTTCCTTTCTAATTTTTCATTGACTTTATAAAAGTCACTTTAAAATTAGACTTAGTAACTTTATCACTTAAAGTCACTTTTAAATTAGATTTAACTTTATAAAATTATAAAGTCACTTTAGGAGAAAAATTAAATTCTTTTGGACACTTTTCCCTAGACCAAAAATCAAAGCCTAAGGGAACCACCTGTCCTCCGGTACCAAATTTCAACAAGATTTAACTAAAGTCTTGTTGTATATATTGTAATTCACCTTTTTCTGAACCTATTAAACACTAAAACCATTTTTGGTTAGTGAATCAAACATTCAGAGTTCTTCTTTCGCCTCTCCTAGAGGAGGAGAGGCAGATATTGCACCAAAAACTTAGCTTATAAATGCATACTATCAAGTCATTTTTCCATAATCTATTAATGCTAGCATTACTTGGGATAACTTTAAATGTTTGAATAAATACCATGTAGGTCGGTTCAATGAATTTCTAGGAAGAAGCAACTAAATGAGAGGGGCTAGGTACTGAATTGTCAACTAGTAGTAATAACATGAGAGGGGCTAGGCACTGAATTGTCAACTGGTAGTAATAACATGAGAGGGGCTAGAGAACAAACACGTCTCGTACATGCGTTTTCTCCATCTCTCAATATTTGGTTAGTCTTTTCCCACATTTGGTTAATCTTTTCCCTATTCTTAGATATCCCCAAATATACTCATAAAATGGAGGAGGTAGGAAGAAATTCCCTGCAGCAAACACAAAGAATTCCAGCAAAAGGAGGATGAGGGAGGAATCAATTCTTTGCAGCAAGCATAGAGAATTCCAGCAAGCATAGACAAATGCAAGAAGTTGAGGTGCATAGCACAGAGAATTCCAGCGATCCTAGACACAAGCGAGAAGTTGAAAGGCACAGTCTAAGGCTTATGGTAGCTAGCATTACTTAGTTGTAATTGTTGTTGGCCACCAAACCAAAATAATAGCCACAAAACTTGCCTAAGGTCTTCAACTAAACAACTGATAAGACTTGCCTACAGCTAATCAACTAAGGTAAGTAAATGGATTTCAATTTAGAAATTAAAAAAAATTAATGATATAGAGAAAATCATTCTCATAATTAAAGGGATTTCAATTTAGAAATAGAAAAAATTTAATGGTATAGAGAAAATCATTCTCACAATTATCAAAAAATAGGGTAAGAATGGTTATTCTTATCTTCTAGGAATCCAACACGGAATAATTTAGAGAACTTCCTAGTCATTGCCTTGAGTTGTGTCATTGTTGTTGTCTTGATTTGTGTCATTGTGCTTGCTGCAGTGGAGATGTACTTCATCATACTTGCGTTGTGTCATTCTGCGTGTTGCAGGTGGAGATGTTCTTCAACATAATTCATCCCTAGGATTAGGTTAAGACAACCTTAGTTCCATGAATAAATAAATTATTAACTAATTTTTGCTAGATTGAAAAAATATTTTTTTTGTCTACTTCACATGTTGATTTGTTTCAATTCCTAACTTCTTATGACTAGCTGTCAGTTTTTTTAAGATAAAGTTGTGTACATACCATTTTTTTTCTTCTTCGTAGATTTCTTTTTTTTCTACTGCGGAGCTAACTTCCCCTTAACTCCAAGATTTTATGTTTGCCTCTAAAGAAAGAATAGATTGAAACATCTCACTAATCTAGGTGAGAAACCCTAACCTATCATGCTTTCATTAATGAGGAATATATCTAAGAAGCGTCACATTTGGATTTTCATGAATTGAGGGTACACGTCAATCAAGAGATCAAAGGAGGATATGTAAGAAGCATCATATCTGGTTTTTGAACATAGAAGAAACACTGATGAAGAATTGAAAGGAGGCATTTTCAATAGTTTCCTTCAATTGTTTCACTTTGGCAACATCAAGCTCAATTGTGCATGTTGTGTTGTTTCCAAGTAATTCCGTCACAAATTATCATCTTTCAAAGGATGAAATTTCACACATCCAAATATTGATGTCAATTTTGCTAGCATGTGTTGATCAATGCGATGCCAATAAAACAACTTTCAAATAGTTTGGGTGACAGTGGGTTGTATGAAATACATATAATATTTTAAGCCTCATAACTAGGATGTTAGAATCCCTAATACTCTATCTCAAGTGGATTTGGTATCTAGATTTTCTATCTAAACCCTAGAAGGGACAGTGCAAAGTATGGCCTCATGAATCTTTTGTTTCCCTCGATGGAAAGAGGGTCAATCGTGTAAATAACAAACTCATCTTCTTTGAGTTACATCTTTCTATAGTATCTATGTGAGACAAGAGCTTCTCATTGATGGTGAATGTCTTTGCATGACTATGTGCTTCATTGTGGTCTTCATCTGTTTGTGGGCCCAACCTGATAGTTGCATTTCTAATCCTTTTTTTAAGTACGTCCATAGTAGTATACTGAACAATGTCAAAACTCTTTTGATATGTCTTCATAATATAATAATAATAATACTCTTTCTCCTACGCCAGCTAGGAAAATCCCTGTGTCGCTATTCCATGGTACAATGGGATGCTTGTATTCATGGGTGGATCCTCAAAATTTTTTATTGATATTTCATTTCCAGTAATTTCTTCATCCTGAACCTCAACTTATTTCAAGTTTAAGTGGACCCATCAAGCGGATATTTCTTTGTTTTTCCTACTTCATCAGGGTCTCTCTGTTCTCCTCCAACAGTAGTCTTTGTGTGCTGGGTAGGCGATCTAGGTTTTTTTTCTTTTCTTTTTTCTTCTTCTAAATGACTATCATAGCCATCACATCATCACTTTAAACAATCCCATTACAAAACGGAACCCAATGTTTAACAAATGTTTCATAATTGTTTTGTGGCAAGATAGTTAGGCTCATCAAGTGCAACACGCAAATCATTAGAAAAACATTTTCCTAACATTTGTTCACCCTATAAATCCATGGATACGTAGGTAAAAAATATGTGGAAATAATCACAATTTCATCCCAAACATATGGAATCTATGATCTGCGAGTAGAAATATAATTGGAAATAATCTCGTCTCGAATAGATGGAAGCAGGTTTCATTCAAAGCATCGATAGGATAATTAGGCTCATCAAGTGTTATGTGCACATCATTAGACTCGATTTTCCTGACATTTGTTCTCCTAATAAATCATAGATAAACAGGTAAAAGATACATGGAAATAATCACAACTTTGTCCCAAACAGATGGAATCTATCACCTGTGGGTAGAAAGATATGTGGAACTAATCTTGTCTTGAACACATGGAAGTGTTTTTCATTTGAATTCCAACGAGTATAGACACAAGTGAGAAGTTGAGGCACATAGCAAAGATAATTCCAGTAAGCATAGACACAGGCAAGAAATTGAGGCGCATAGTCGAAGGCTTATGATAGCTAGCATTACTTAGTTTTAATCATTGTTGGCCACCAAACCAAAGTAATAGCTACAAAACTTGCCTAAGGTCTTCAACTAAACAACCATAAGACTTGCCTAAAGTTTTAAGCTAAGGTAAGTAAATGGATTTCAATTTAGAAATTGAAACAAATTAATGATATATATAAAATCGTTCTCACAATTATACGGACTTAAATTTAGAAATTGAAAAAAAGTAATGATATAGAAAAAATCATTCTCACAATTAAATGGATTTCAATTTAGAAATTGAAAAAAATTAATGATATAGAGAAAATCATTCTCATTATTATCAAAAAATAGGGTAAGAATGTTTATTCTTATTTGCCAAGAATCCACGCACAAAATAGTTCAGAGAACCTCCTAGTCAATGTCTTGAGTTGTGTCACTGTCGTTGTCTTGAGTTGTCTCATTGTGCTTGTTGCAGTGGAGACATACTTCATCATACTCAAGTTGTGTCATTGTGCTTATTGCAGGTGGAGATGTTCTTCACCATACTTCATCCCCAGGATTAGGTTAGGACAACCTTAGTTCCATGAATAAATAAATTATTGGCTTCTTTTCGCTTGCTTGAAAAAATATTTTTTTGTCTACTTCATATGTTGATTTGTTTTCAGTTCCTAACTTCGTATGACTAGCTACCAGTTTCTTTTAAGATAAAGTTCTGTACATACCGTTTTTTTTCTTCATCTTAGATTTCTTTGTTTTCTACTGTAGAGTTAACTTCCCTTAACTCCAAGATTTTAGGTTTTCCTCTAAAAAAAAGAAGAGATTGAAATGTCTCATTAAGCTAGATGAGCAGCCCCAACCTATCACGCTTTCACTAACAAGAACGATATCTAATAAGTGTCACATCTAGATTTCGAATAGAGAGGACTCGTCGATGAAGAATTCAAATTCTATTATCCTTTCACATCATTATGATTAATATTATAAAATAAAATATAATACACTTTCTTTAATAACTTTGTTTTTTTTAATTCTATTAAACATAGTTTAATTACATGTTAACACTCAACAAAATAAACATAGAAATCCTATTATATGTCAAATATAATATTTTAATATTTTTTAACTATATTATTAAAAAAATACAATTTTTTATCATAATTATTTAAATGTCTTACATACAGATATACACCATGCCTAAATTTAATATTATTCTATATTGATTCAAAATTATATTTTATATTTTTATTGAAGTTTTCCATTTTGGAAGTGTCATTTTTTTAGATTTTTTATTACTATTTATTATATTATAAGTTTTGTATTTAAATTAATTTAATAATTTATTTATGATTAGCTAATATTGCCATAAAATATTATTTATTTATTCTTAAGAAAATTAATTTCTAGAAATGATTAGCCTACATAATCTTTAGTGTAAGGCTATTACAGGGTATTACTTTTATATATGTGCCAAAGTTTATAAAGTAAAAATAAAATATGATTACATCATTGATTAAAATGTTCTAATTATTACTTATTAATCTTTTTTTCCACATATATATATATAAGGTTAAACTATATATGGTTAAACTATAGTTTGAAAAAAAAAATACTATTCAATATTTTACCTTTGATGCATATTTAATCTATTTTGTCCCTATTTGCCACCTTTTTTTTTCTACTGGCCATCTAACCTCATTGCATTTAACTTCTAACATAGTTCGGAATTTTAGTATTTTTTTTTATTAGTTGTGTTGTATAACCTGGTTGCATTTAACTTCTAACATAGTTTGGAATGTTAGTATTTTTTTAATTGTGGTGTAGAGTATATTTGGTAAACATTAATTCTTGATTTCAATTTAAAGTTATAATATTATAGATAATGAATCTTTACCTCATTAAAAAAATGAGAAGTGGTAGAATTTTTATCTTTACTCTTAATATAATAGTCTTGCAAGTTCTCTCAAATTTTGTTGTGCTAAGATAGTGATTTCTAGGATGTATTTTAAGTGACAGTTTCGTACTAGTAATGCTAAGGTACTCAAGAAATTGGCACAAATTTCAACAATCCACATATAGATAAGTACAAATTCCAAAAATCCATAAATAAAGTCCATGAAAACTGCACATCAAAAAACATTCACATGTGTAATTTCATCACACAAAAATATATAAATAAAAAAGTAAAGACAGGTTAGTGCATATTCATCAAACAAAATTTACTTCAGGCCCACCTTGGCATATATAAATAAAAAACTAAAAAACAGGTTAATGCATAGATTGTGTTTAAAATTGTCAATTATTTATATATAAATATAAAAAAGTTAATAAAGTATATGAAACAATATTAAATTAGATAGTATAAAAACATATTATTAATTTTTGTTATTACAATATTTTTAAATATAAAATAATTATATTTTTATTCTAGATTTAAATAATATTTTTTTGTTATTTTTTAAAAAATGATAAATTAGATATGTTTTTAAATATAAAATAAATAGATACACAAGTAATTTAAAAATATTCACATGAATATTATAGAAAAGGGAGTTATATAAATGATTTCTTTCATTGAAATCTAATCTATGTTAAAATACTTTCAACCAAAATTTATTTGTTGATGACCCTGCGCCCTCACAATTTACTTATGTTTATTTTTCTTATCAACCACATATGAATATTTAATTATTTATTATTAATGTGTGTAACTCTTTCCATCTAATTTAATTATATTTAAACTAAATTACGCTCAATACAATATAACACTTATTTTTAATTTTTAATTGAAATTATCTTCGTGATTTTTTTCAAATATTTAAAACATTCAAATGTCAAATCGACTTCCTTATTTTCTTCCAAATTATTGTCGTGGTTTCTTTTCAAATGTACGATGCAAAGCACTAGGAAAAAAACATCTAAATGTCAAATTAATTGCAATAACATTATGTCATACTCGCAGCTTTTGAAATTAAAGGCTGCATCTCGAATGCGCACCAAACAATGGAATAATTGAAAACGATGCAACTTTTTGCCTCAAATGTAATTAAAACTTGAGTATTTAGTTTGATGGTAATGTGTTAAATTTATTTAATTTAAATATATGTTATGGTTTATTTATTTTTATTTTAAAATTAATTACATATATTTAATAAAGTGTGTTTATTTTGGAATAGGGTTTTTATAAATTTTAAGTTAATTATTAATTTAGGTGGGTGGTAAGTATTTAATTTTTATAGAATATTTTTAATATTACACATAAATCAAAGACTAAATTCTAAAGTAGTGAGTTATAGTTTTTTGGGCATGTGGTATTGACATGCTATGGTATTGGCTTAAAGCTTATTTACACATTAAGAATCTCAATGTTAAAATGAAGTGAATAAATTATTTTAAATAAAGCTATAATTTAAATTAATTCCAATGATTTTTTAAATTTTAGCAAGTTGAGATGTAAGATTAACTAAGTGTTTTGATGTTTACTAGCTATGTGATTTATATAGCAAATAATTTCAACCATCAATTACCACACTTCAAGATGTTAATGTTGGTGGTTTTAAGACACAAGATCTACTTCGAGAATAAATTACAATAACAAAAAAATGCATGCCTCAAATTTTAAGCTTTGTGGTCTTGATTACTAGGTAGGATTTCATTCTTGTTAAAAAAAATTATTTATTTTTTATTAGATGATGGTTTAATTTTTTCCTATTTTTCAATTTTTTTAATTTATATCATGGGTTCATTTTTATATAAATTGACTAATTTCATTACATAAAACGTTGTGTCGAATATCCTGATGGGGGTGGATGAACAAGGCGATGGTGGGGTCAGGGGGGAGGGGGATGCCAACTACCCCACTGATTCCCAAGGATCATAAAGAGAGGGTCTGGCATGATGTCCACCCCATGCAATAAACTAGTGTTATTAGTATTATATTATGATGGGTGCAGAGTAGAGTTGTGTGTTGTTGTGTGTTTTTTTCCCTGTTGTCGATCGTTGATGCTAGAGGTTTGGTATTTGAAGTGGTGGCAAGGTTGGCCTCATTGTGGCCCTAGTCACCTGGTGCTCAATTGCTGAGATAATAGTGCATTGTTTCAATAGAATGCTCTTAAGAAATTCTATGGAGGACAAGTGCAAGGCAACGAAAATTGGGCGCCAAGAATAAGGAAAACTCTGGGATTTAGGCAGCAATTTGGCACAAAAGGGTTATGTCTAGAGGTGCCCTTATTTGTAGTAGATATACATATGTGCTTCCCTCCCTTCTCCTAGTCTGCATTTGAGGAAATTTGGAATCTCTGTCTAGCTCAGTTATGCTTATTGGTGTTGAGTTATGTTGGTTTATTTTTTAATCTTGGCTCCCCTCTCACTTCATATGGTGTCTTGGATTTTATGGTGCACTAGGCTACCTAGCCTAATAGATTCGTCACAAGTCACTGGATTTCCTATTGACCTTGATTTAATTTGGCAGCCTGACTATAATCTAGTGGGAGAGTTATTGTTACCTCCATGTCTTCCTTATCTACATCCCGAGGGTTTTCTACACCTTCTCTCTCTTTGGGATCGTGGTAAGTTGCATGTTAGTGGTTTTTTGACATTTTTGTATTTCCAGTGGAGGTGTTCTTATTGGGTGGTAGAGGTGGTCCTTACTCTTCGGTTTCATTATGCCTGGAATAAGCTTTGGTTTACTTGTTCCTTGGTGAGTTTCACCATGCCCAGTCAACATGATTGTGCTCATTAGGGGATTGGTGAGAGGGGTCAAACCAATCATTCTCATTCAGACGTTCTTACCCAGGAATATAGAATGGTCTCTCACCCTGTTCACTCCCTTAGCTTAGAAGAGCACAATATTGGCCAAGTGAACAATTGTTGTGAGGACAAACAACTTAAAACACTTTTGGAATAAATTCTTAGAGACAAGATTGATGATCAAAATGCAATCATTTATTTCATGAATGATCTTCAATAGAATTAGTGGCATATGTAGTTCATATATTATCTAGTCTTCAAAGCGGACAATGGAACATGTAGGAACATGTGGACCATTTGGAAGGTCGACTAGCCCATATGGAAAAACATGTTCATTATGAATTTCAGCCTTCATCACCACTTCTCTCATGATTGAAGAATATTGCTTTCGTAACCTCTTTAGAATCATAATGGTCCTCTATTGTGAATTGATATTGATAATTTTTTGGTTTTGTGTTCCTTTTTGGTTTTGGATTGTCAACTCCTTTTGGCATGGTGTAATCATCTTTGGAAACTATCTACTTACCAAAAAATCTAGTAACAGTGAGGCTGATGGGATTTGGGAGAATATTGGGCAGCAATGTAATATTTTTGGATAAGTGAAAAACTTTGACCTACAAAACAAATTGTGGAAAATGCACAAATATGGATTATATAAGTAAATAATCCCTATAGTATTAAGGAACAATATTAATTCACTACTCAATATTTATAATTTCAAAACCATTCTAAATGCTCATTCATATAGAGAATTACCACACACAATAGGATTGGTAGTGCTAATAAGTTATAGTAATTTGCTACTAAATGTTTATAATTTCAAAACCACACAAAATTCTCTTTCATACATAGATTTATCATATACAAAAATATTGGGACTTCATAATTAGGAAATTGGATCATTGACAAGTTGTCTTTTAATTAAAACAATCACTTTTCCCCTATTTAGTAGCCAAATTGGCTTGGGAGTGAGCCAATTTGTTGTTATGTCATCACAGGTGAAACCATTTAAACTTGCAGTTCATTTTTTCTTATCAAATTTCTAATTATGCTAAGAATGTATTTTAATTTGGAATCTGATCCAGGTGGATGTTGGTGGCCAACCACCTATCCCATTTGGACCCCCACAACTGTCTCTTTCATTTTTTCAGTTTCCTTAATTATAGCGCAATTTACTATTTTTAGCAGTTTTTCGGGTCCTAAACTTCCAAAGCCGTTTTGAGGCCCTAAACAACGTTTTTTGGGAAATCTACCTTCGCAAGATTTTAGATAAAAAATCATCTTTTCCATCGTAGTCCTCGGAGAGATCTTTCCAACGGTCTATCATGCGCGTCAAACGGAGATCGTATGCCAAAGTTACGACCCCGGGAAATTGATGTACCAATTTACCCAAACGGGGCCCATAGTTTGGCGTTTCATCTTCTAGGGTTAGGTTTTGGAATGTTAAGGGTTTTCCATTGTTTCTCAATAATATATAGGCCTTCGAGCCTCATTGTAAACACGATTCGAAACAGTTCAGAGGCATGTAGTCGACACATCTCTTCTCAGAGATAAGCTACCATCGCCCTAGCTGGGTTATTTCTATTTGTAATCATATTTCAGTATTCTCCATTAATGAAATGAAGTATTATTTCCGCTGCATCTCTATTTTTATGGTTATCGCATCTCTGTATTTATGGTTATCTCTAATCTATTGCGTTCCTGCTTAAATCCGGATCAGAATCCCTAGTATTTGTTCTAATTTGCATGTGTTAAGATGATAAATGAGTCCCTTAGAACAAGAATCCGCCTTGGATGGAATGTACGAATCAAGATAATACCATGCATTAGATCATATGCCTCTGCTAAATTATTGGAAAGGACTCTCTAGTTATCATGCATATTTTCCTTCAATTATTCCTCTCGGGCCAAACACTATTCCACCCGACCGCACTTGCATGCCCTGTATTTTCTGGTCACTTTTTCCCAAAATCAGGCATGGATTTGTTTGATTCACATGTTTGAGTTGTGAAGTCTGCATACTTTGAATGCACTTCGGCAAGTTGATGTGAATGACCACCAGCACACACTTGAAGATCAGCATGGACACTATGCATCAGTGTGTTGCCAGTTCAATCATACCCAAGAAGACCATCTGCATGTTAGTAGATGAGTTGGATGAAGGGGCTGAACCAATGCACTGGTTGCAAAAGAGGTAAGAGTTCGCTTCAGCAAGATGTCACCATGAGGTACATGCACACCATCATGGAAGACCAAGCTTGGCATTAGCTTACCAACTTCACCATCACAAGCATGTCAAAGAGTTGGTCTCACCACAACTGACCGAGTGTTAGTAATGTCTTGCAAGGCTTGCTCAAGCCATGTTGTCTCACGTGAGTACATGTGCATTGTAATGTTGAGTCATGTCAAGTGTAAGTTACGTGTCAACAGTTGGATGTAACAGTCATAGAGTAGGTGAAGAGTCATGAGGATAGTTGAACTGTCACAAAGGGGTATGTCAAGGGTCACCCTACCCTTTGCTATAAATAGTCCCTCATAACCCATTGCATAGGCTTTTGGTCAGCTAAGCTTCTACTATGACTATCATGAAGAAGGCTTGGAGGCCTTGGCTTCTCCACTGCATGTAGCTAGTACATCTCTTTGGAGGAGCAGGTGGATGTGGCTGTAACGTTCCACTGATGGGGCTAGCAGGTTTACATGGTGTATTGTATGATTGTTGCTTACACTTCTTTATATAATAAAAGCCTGCACATTTTCATGCATATGTTGTTATTGTAGTTGGACTGCTCTGCTTGCCTTAATGATATATGTAGTTTAACTTATGTATTTGTATATGAACTGATTTGTATGCAATTATATGAATCTTGTTGTTAATGTGTTGCATATGTTGTTAATTTTGTCACCATCCATGTCGACTGCTATGCTGGACATCAGACAAACTTTTCTCTGAACCTTGTTATATCAACTACCACACTCATCTCGGACTAATCTGTGAGTGTTGTTCATGTTATCTTACCTTGTATTTTGTGACTGTTGCATCTGTGTCGTCTGCTCTGCCGGAAGCTGTGCATGTCCTTTGTGTTGTGTGTTCCTAGCTGAGTTGGAACTGATCCCTTTCAACCTGGAACTCACCTTCATCTTCCTATCCCTTTAAAGTGTTGGAACCTCTCATACTCATTCCTTGACTCACTGCATCAGTCAAACCCTTGCTACTGACAGAGTTATCTCACTTTCCTCTGTGCAACATTGCGGTCAAGGCATTACCTTACGACCCACTGCTGGGACCCCTACACCAAACAGTTTGAGTTCTAATTGGGACTTCTTATCGGGGAGATCCCCTTGACATGTTGGCGGGTCCAACACCATCAACATTTCTGGCACTAGAAGGAGAGCTTGATGACAAGCAGTGTCCTCTCATCCTGTTTTGAACCTTTGCATATATTTCATGGAGTCTTGCATTCTTCTTCCCCCGAGGTGTTTTTCGAATCGTGAAGATGTCTCCATCTCAAGGAAGCTTTTCAATCTCTTGTCCACTCACACAAATGATGGTGAAGGCGAAGTGGCCTAGCCTGAGCACTTACATAACTTTCTTTCCATGATTTATGAGGAAGATGAGTCTATTTGTTGCTTGCATTCACACTTCATGAATCTCCATTTTGTTGGGTCCTCAGTCTACCAGCTGACACCATCCACTCATGTGAGCACTTCTATGATCTTATTGAGACACATTCTATCATTTTGATCTAGACCATCTTGACCAGAAAATGTTACAGCGACGGAAGGCCTGCATGAATATGTTATTGATTTTTGGCAGCACTTCCGTAATTTACAGTTTCAAGCTCCGAAGAGCCAGATGAAGTTCGCTTATCTCTGGGACCAGTTCGAGTATTACCTTAAGAAATCTTCCCATCCTAAGAGAAATTTTTTACGTCAATCCTCGCTCAACCTTCTACATTGATGGAACTGCACAATCCCATGTGGGAGCAAGCACTGTCTCAATGGATTTCCGCATCCCTCTCATTCAATAGTTCCACCATCACCCAGTGATGTTGAGGGTCATGTTCACACATCACTTCATCCTTCACACCCTCCCAACATCACTCCACTCAATTTTCGCGCCGATTTGGTTGCAAGTCCTTCGAGTTTTGATATGAATTCTTTTTTTCGACCTCCATCTTCATACTCAGGTGTTCCTCCAGATGATGTTGTCTTGTGTTCATCCATTCTAGACTCTTCACTTGTTGTGAACGAGGAACAACCCACTGATGGAGTTGGTGTTGCACAACCAACATGAACTGTCACTCATGAAGAGTATAAGTTGGAGCTTTAACATCAACACTCGGTGAAGGATGACTCCCTTCTGTCTGAGACACCTCTGTTCTTTCCTAGCTTCTTTGGTGAACCTTCCATCCATGATTTTGCATGTTTCTCTTCATCCACGAATGCACCCATTGTTGATCACTCGCAGGACTCACCGGATGTTAGTCCACCATTCGACAACGAAGAGGATACATTATTCATTAAAGATCCACTTGATCCTTCATTTGTCTTTTCTGGAAACACAGAGGATGAGTTCGTTCACTTTTCGTTTACCCTTTGTTTGATTCATCTGATCATGAGGATGCCAAAGATTTCATTGATTTTTCTTATCGTGGCGGTCATGATCCATTTGCTTCCAATTTTGATCATGATCATGAATCTATCGCAGTTGATTTTTCGAAGCCACTAGTGTATGATAATCTACCTGATGATGAAGTCGAGACACCCAAGACTGTTGAGGCACTTCAGCCCGAGCTGATGGTTATGTCAGGTCCTCGTTCTCTTGGGGTTGTCTTGCTTCCGATCACGAAACTATTCAATCACCCAAGGCTCCTCATCACTCATCTGTATGCATTGAAGATCCATCCCACACACAGATCACACTTCCTCCACTCAAACTACATGATCCCATTGCTCATGCATTGCAGGAGTCTTACATTGCAAGCACTCGTGCGCGATGCAAGTTATCTTTGTTTCTTTCGTTTTCTTGCATGTCTCAGTCAAGAGTGTGCTTTTGCTTCAAAGTTGCACGTAGTGTCACACAACACCATGATAAGTCCACGGACTATGCGTCATGCACATGCACTCACTTATGTCCTGTGGGAACTTTGAAACACGAAGAGTGGCTTTCTTCACTATTATATCTTTCTTGATTGACGGTCCACACAACTAGTTTACTCGCGGACCAAGCCTTCACCAACATGGGTCTACCAATACACTGGTGGCTACATTGGAAGTATCACTTCATGTGATCAGGCCCATGCACCGTTAGTGTAGGAGTAGGAGTAGTGTTTTCTTTCAATTGTTTTCTTGCATGCTTGTTTCCTTACATGCTTTGTTTAGTTGTGTTTTTACTTGCTTCGCCTACATTTCTTCTTCTGCGCTTGCTTTGCTTTGTTGATTGCTAGTTCGTTCACTTGTTTCATTTGTAGGTTAGTTTGCATGAAACCATGTGTGAATCATGAAACGAGCTAGGTAAAGTACAAGAGGGCTTGTACAACTATGAATACTTGGTTATATGTCATATTTCCTCTGTATGATGAGCTTGTTACTCTTAGTCAATGATACATCGAAGGAAAATATGTATTGTTCAAATTGAACCTTGGTAAAAACACAATGCTTGCGCGCTAACTAGTGTCACCTACTCTAGTTGGTTGTTTTTGGGTTGACCCTTGTCAGCTTAGTCAAGTAGAGTAAGGTGAGGGGGAAACCTCAACAAGCACGTCAGAGACACAATAAACTACTTCTCTGTTGGAACAACCTCCTCTACTCTCAATAAGTCAATATCCCTCTTCCACCTTTGAAATGAATAAGTGTTATGCACAATGAAAATGAAAAAAATGAAAAGTCAAAAAATTCAAATGAAAAATGAATAAGGCGAAAGAAGAGAAAGGCTTCCTATGTAGGGAGGTGATGCAAGTAACTCCGCTGGGGTACTGACCAAGCTCGTTGGTAGTGGAGCCATGCTTATGTTCCTATGTGAGTCCACTGGGGTACTGTCCAGGCATACTGGCAGTGGAGCAACACTAGAGATGAAACTTAGACTCTGATGACTATACCACTTGTACACTTATATACCCCTCAACCCCAATCGAAACAATTGTGTTTCCTTGGCTTGGAATGTGTGTCAATCGACCAAGAGTCTGGCAGATGCTACATCTTACAATCAAGCTAGTGTGAAGCCAAGACGAGTTGAGAGTTGAACACTTCCAGAGGTGTTAGACTTGCTTTTCATGAACAAGGTCCATTCAGGGAGCTTAAGTTCTACCAATGTGTCGCCAAGTGTTGTAGCAGCTACAACCACCCTCCAAAACTTTTCCTTAGCCTGTTTTGGAGCCTTCCTACCAACCTTCACAGCAACTTGCCTTGCTTTGTCAAGTCCTCAAGCTTCAATGTATTTCCTTCTTAAAGGCAGCCTGTCAATCACAGTTTGATATTTTCCCTTCACAGGCTTCTCACATGGACTTGGTCCAGCTGCAAGCTAAGCATCTTCCCCTTGAAAATTGGGCATTTCTAGAGGGCAACTAGCCTTCCCTCCAGAAATTGTGCAATCTTCTCTGACAGCTTGCTGGGCTCCAAGATTGCACAATCCTACCAACCAAACCTCCTAGTAGGATTTGCGCAAATTTTCCCAACAGCAAACTGTTTAGCCCAAGATTTGTGCAAATTTGGGAAGGAGTCAGCTGCTCAGCCCAGAAATTGCACAAATATCCTAGGAAGCCATCCTAACTCCCAGCCAAAAATGCGCATTTTTCTCCAGCAGTCAAGCAGTCTCTTGCATGTGCAGCTGAGTTGACCAATTCCCTCCGGGGCTAAGAAAAATAGACTTGCATGCATGGGTTGTTTCTCCCAAGGCAGCATGCAAAGGAATCCCTTGCTTTATGGCTCTATGTTTAGCAGTTGGAGGTTACATGCAAGGAACAATTCAGAAACCTCCCTCCAAGTGTCGCTTCCCCTAGATTTGTGGCATGTGCGTCACAACCTCGATGTTATCAAAACTCATCAACCAGACACTGTAGAGCTCATTCCTCACATCAACCTTGTAGCTCTGACATCCCACATCACATATAGGAGTAGTCAGCACATTCAGCTCAGTTGTTTTGGGGTAAGCTCACTTCCCATGCCTTATGTTTCATTTCTATCTCTTTTTGTGTATTCGCTTGTGGGAGTGTTGTTTGCTTGATTTCTTTGAGCATCTGATGTTGTTTGCATGTATTCTAGCTTGTCCTAGCTCTGTTTCAATTTTCGTTGCTATCTCACTATTGTCGCATGCATGACTCTGTTTTGCACACACATTTGCGCAACCGACGAACTGCCTCACCCACATGCATGTTGATTTGTTTGTTGAATATTTCATTGATGTTTTCATGCACTGTCAATCAAGAAATTGGCTAAATAAATTGCGCGAATTTGTCCCTGGGCCAGCAGTCCTTCCCAACTGGAATTGTGCAATCTGCAATCCCAATAGTCAGCAGCCAGATTAGACTGTGCATTGCATAGTTCCAACAATCAGTTAGTCTCTCAGCAGCCCAGACTATGCCTTTTGCAGCCTTGGCAGTCGGTCTCTCGACCTCCTGGCTGAAATTACGCAACCTTCATGATCATTCACCCAGGTATGTTGCAAGTCAGTTCTTATGTTCATTCTGGATTTCGACTAACAAATTTCTTGTTATGAGTGTTGCTATGTCTCCAGGTATCGAAGGTGTTCATCTGCCTCTCAGAAGTACAGGTACAATGGATTCCCGGAGAGCAGAGATGAAGACACCGTTCAGAGCACACTTAGGGATGCAGTCAATCAAGTGTCAATGAGCTTGCCTACTCACAAAGACATCAAATTGTTCGTGGACAAGGACATCAAGCAACAACATCACAGTGAACAGCATCATGAACAATAGCTGAAGGCAGCATACCGAATGTAGCGAACGCAATGAATGAAGCGAATGCATCGAATGCAAGAGGAAGGTTGTTGACAACATAGAGGTGGAGCACAGTTGCAAGATCAAGCAAGATCCACTGATAATGAAATAAACTTTGGAGACATAGGCTATGAAGCGACGACACAACGTGAAGATCGCACGAAGGTAGAAGATGGAACAAAGGAGTTGCATGTGCTGAAGTAGCAACTCAAGTAGAACATGAATCTGCATAGATAGTCCAATGAGTTGCAACATGAACAGGAACAGCAGTGGGTGCAACATGCACTCACAGATGAAATTGTGCCAGTACAAGTTAAGGATCCATCCTAGCAGCTGACACAGAGAAAATATGGTTATCATTGTTGTTCATCGCATGCAAAGGATCCAACAACATGCATGTCATTGAGCACATGCATGAAATCCAACCCATTCAACACACTCACCAAGGCGAAGACAAGAAGCAAGTCCAATTGGGGTTGAACATGCACTTTGGCAAGTTGATGTGCATGACCACCAACACACACTTGAATATCAGCACAAACACTATCCATCAGCGTGTTTCCGGTTCAACCATACCGAAGAAGACCATGTGCATGTTAGCAAATGAGCTGGATGAAGGAGCCGAACCAATGCACCGGTTGCAATGGAGGCAAGAGTTTGCTTCAACAAGATGTCACCATGAGGTACATGCACACCATCACAGATGACCAAGCTTGGCATCAACTCACCAGCTTCACCGTCACAAGCATGTCAAAGAGTTGGTCTCACCACAACGGACTGAGTTTCAGCAATGTCTTGCAAGGCTTGCTCAAGCCATGTTGTCTCACATGAGTACATGTGCATTGTAATGTTGAGTCATGTCAAGTGTGAACAATTGGATGTAACAGTTATAGAGTAGGTGGAGAGTCATGAGGATAGTTGAACTGTCACAAAGGAGAATGTCAAGGGTCACCCCACCCTTTGCTATAAATAGTCCCTCATAACTCACTGTATAGGCTTTTGGTTAGCCAAGCTTCTACTAAGACTATCTTGAAGAAGGCTTGGATAGTATTGTAACGCACCTTGGCTTCTCCACTGCATGGAGCTAGTACATCTCTTTGGAGAAGTGGGCAAACATGGATGTAATGTTCCACTGATGGGGCTAGTAGGTTTACATGGTGTATTGTATGATTGTGACTTACACTTCTTTATATAATAAAAGCTAGCACATTTTCATGCATATGTTGTTATTATAGTTGGACTACTCCAGTTTCCTTAATGATATATGTTGTTTAACTTACGTACTTGTATATGAACTGATTTGTATGCAATTATATGAATCTTGTTGTTAATGTGTTGCATATGTTTTTAATATTGTCACCGTCTATGTCGAATGCTCTGCCAAACATCAGACAAACCTTTCTCTAAACCTTGTTATATCAACCATCACACTCATCTCAGACTGATCTGTGAATTCCGTTTGTGTTATCTTACCTTGTATGTTGTGACTATCACATCCGTGTCGACTACTCTGTCGTAATTTGTGCATGTCCTTTGTGTTGTGTGTTCCTAGCCGAGTTGGCAATAATCCCTTTCATCCTGGAACTCACCTTCACCTTCCTCTCCATTCATTTTTGGAACCTCTCATATGCATTCCTTGACTCACTACATCAGTCACACCCTTTCTACTGACAAAGTTATCTTACTTGCCTCAGTGTGACATTGTGGTCAAGGCATTACCTTGCGACCCACTACTGGGAGTCCTACACCAAATGGTCTGAGGTCTAATTAGGACTTCTTACTGGGGAGATCCTCCTGACATGTTGGCAGGTCCAGCATCGTCAACACCAACCCATGCTACAAGGGTGAATGAGAAAAAACTACAATTGGAGCATCTTGCCTAGAATTTTCCATATCCCCAACACACTGAGTTTCCTTCCCATCACTACCATAAGCTCTGTTATCCTTCATAATTAATGGACACTCCTTATAGAAATGTCCAACCTCATGGAAATGGCGACAAATAAAGGGAACTCCTTTGTATTCCAAAACTTATTGACATACAAAACCCTTGTAATGTAGAACCAGACTTGATACCAAACCTTCCCATGTGTTCAGATGGACCAGAATCCACGCATAATCCATTTTCTTATTCTCTAGATATGACTTGTCATAATCCATAAACCTTCCAAGATTATCCCTAATAGTTTGAAAGATGTCCTCCAACCAAAGTTGCATTGGCAAGCCTTGAAATCTAACCCATATTAGACTATCCCCTAATAGTTCTCTTTCAGGATTAAAAAAATGGAGACCAACACTTCAATAATATGGGAGTCAACTCGATATTCCAAAATTATGAAAGAACCTAGGATTCAGGTTCTTATTTACTGAATCTTAAGGCAAACCAACCCCTGACCAATATACAAACCATGGGTATCATATCTATATTGTGACCAAAAACCTCCTGAGTCCATTTTCTCAGCCAATATGCAAAATAATATCTTCCTCTAACCCTACCAACCAGTACCTATCCGCCATGACCATGATTTCATCAAACTACAAACCATTGGTAAGAACAAGGGTCCTATCTTTTTCCTTAACTTTTGGGCATCTCTTCTTCTTTCCTTTTATTTTTTATTCTTTGCCCTTACAAATCCGAGGTTTTTTGTGTCCATTGTCTAACGGAGAGGAAATTGAAACCACACAAGATTGTTGCTCACATGATGGGAGAACACCAAAAAACCATAATCCTCTAGAAGAGCCCTGATACTAATAATGTTATTCCTATACTATAATGTTTGTGATAGGGGGATTGATCCCTACGCTCGTTAGATCACGCCCTTGTCCCAAAATAGTTGTTTTGACACCTTGTGGGTTACAGATTGTTTGTTGCTTCAGAGCCTCCTGAGCTACTGCGTCTTCCAACGATAGGGCTGCTGAGAGAAAGGGGATGTTAGGGTTTAGGGAATTTTTGGCAAAACTAATATTCTTTGCAGTTAACCCCACTAAGCCATCAAAGTGATCCAATGAATCCATCCAACTAAAAAATGACGATATTTTCACCTCAGCCTAAAGGGAATTCTCTAAAGTTCCAATTTTGGGGCTCAAATTTGGGGGAAGTTCTAATCCTTCCAATATATTTGATAATGGTGTAAATATTCGTTGGTTTTGAGAACCAACTATCACATCCACCTCCATCTTTGAATGTTGACATGTAGGATCATACCATATGGAGACAAACTCTAGGGGATCTTTAGAATAATTTACCAAATCATCCTCCATGACCTAATATCCACCGTGTCACTGAATAAAAAAGGAAAAATACCCAAAAAATTCCAATTGTGAGCTAGACCATAGCGGAGATCTCAAGTACTGCAGACCTCCCTCAATATAGTTGGTACAATCACCATTATAATTACAACACAACCAAAAAGCGAGAAGAGCAGGGTCTACTGATGTGACCATAGGATAGAGTAAACCTTAAAAACCCTAATCAGTGTCTGCGGCAGTCGTAGGTTCGCTAACTTTGACCATGTCTCCATGAAAGCTCCCCAAGGACCATGGTATTCCTTTTTTTTAGACAAATTTCGGTTGCTATATATTGATCTGAAAAAAAGAAGAGGCAGTTCGCCATACATATAGTGCTTCCTGAGCATTCTGGATCCAAGGAATTACAAAAAGGGTCCCTTCCTTGATCCTTGTTCTAGTATTCCTGCCTCTGAGGCTTCTTATACTACTGTAAATCCTTACATACTGCAAACACCAAAATTTACAACTACATAGCATAATTAATCTATCTCTATATGACTGATCTTCCTTGCTGTGGACGCTTCTGGGTATGGGTCTGGCTCATTCTGTTTTGCACTGGAAGAGGAAGGAGCATCCTTGAACTTTTTGTCCATCATGAACTTGAGGACAGTTATCGATTCTTCTGCATGGCTGCACCTATTGGCCAAGTTGCTGAACTGCTCATGTAAGGAATTGACTCTGTGTAGGAAAAGATTGATCTCTGCCCGATACTTCTCATTGAGAATTCTGTACTGATCTTCCAGTCTTGTTTCCAGACTTCGAACTTGATCCTCCAGGGCCCGCTGTTGTGCTCGCAACTCCTCGAACTCTGCCTGAAGATCTCTGCAGTGGAAGCAGTCTTCTGGACGATCCATTGACGCTGGATAATTCCTGTCTGCGTTGCCGGCCTCTTTAGCGCGGGACCTCTGAGCTCTCCACTTACAACAGGCTACAACCACAGCTCGCGCAGGGTTGTTGTGGTTCTGCTGAGCGCTATGGTAGCTACCTCGGGCTGCTTGGAGATAGGCGGAAGCGATGATATTCTGATGCTCGTGGACACAAGCTTTCTCTATGAATTGAAGGATCCTGCCACCCAGGATATATATAGAGTCCATTCGCAGGCTGTGAGGGCGGGAAGATGCCCATCTACGTCTCCCAGTACTCCACCAAATGGTCAAATGCATATCTTGAACTGCGTATGAGATCTGTCTGCTAGGACGATTTTCTCCTGAACTTCTCTTGATTCCCATGCGCTGAATCGATCTCCCAATCTTATTTCTGATCCAAATCCTGCCTACCTTACCTGCTCTGTCATCTGCACTGATTACTTGTCTGTTGTCATTGATTCTGTCATCTGAGGTACACCTGTTGTTGACTAGATATTGAATATTCATGGTAACGGTTGGAAAGAGGTATTATTGTTACAACTCAAGCTACCCTTGGAGCGCTCGCATGCCCTGTTGGCATACTTATCAGCCTCCTTGTTCAGTCCACGTAGGATGTGGTAGTATATGACCTCTTCCATTGAAGCGTGAAGGGTCTGATTCCTATGATTTATCTGTTGGAGAAGGATATTCGGCGTGCTCTGCCTCTGCGCCATAAGCCTAATAATTATTGCTGAGTCCCCAAACACCATTGCCTTCCTTATCCCTAACTTTAACAGCTGAGTGAGGCCCTGATACAATGCCAATCCCTCTGCCCTGTTGTTGGAGATCTCTCCCAGCCCCCATTCGAATTGAAGTATTCTTTCTCCATTAGCGTTGCAAATTAGACCCCCTGCACCAGCTTGGCCCGGGTTCGATTTAGAAGCACCATCAAAAAATAAGTAGAACCTGTTACAGTTTCTCAACCAATTCGCAAATTCCTCTTCCTTTAACCTCAGCTTCCATGCCCTGTTTGTTTCTTTCGTTTGTATCCTTCCTTGGTTTGTTTCCTGAGCGCTAGCAATATTCTCTTGGACATAACTGATCAGGTTTCTCTCTTCCATGCTGTAATTAGTTGCCTCGATCTTGCCTTTGGTGTGGTTTGTGACTGTCTCCACCGCTAACATCTTTGCCTTGTGGCACATAACTCTGATGTTACAGCCTTTCTCCTGGAAGACCTTTCCATTTCTTGCCAACCAGATGCGCCATAAGAGGGTTAGAGGTATGGTATTCCATATCCTTTGCGTCAATTTACTCCTTTTCTCTTTCCATGGACAGTTCTTCCTCCATTTGTGAATCGTTTCTGCAATAGTTTCCTGAGGCTCCCAGGAAGCATCCCCTATTGAGGCCATCTTTCTCCAGCATTCATCAGCCACCGGACAATCTATAAACAGGTGCTGTATTGTTTCCTCTGATCTACAGCAGTTTGGACATCTGGATGGCCCCATTATGCCTCTTTTCTTTAAATTTTCCGTTGTTAGTGTTTTCCCTTTCAGGAGCAGCCAAATGAAAAATTTGACTTTGGGGGGTGCTTCTGCTCTCCATACAAGTTTCCATTGGTTCCATATGTCCTGTGGGAAGTTGCTGTCACATAAAAGTTGATGACCAGCTTTAGCCGTGTATTGAGTTCCGGTTGGGTCCCAACGATATCCATCTTGCTTACCTTCTTGGATCGGAGCTTTGCTGTGTAGGAGATTCTTTAGGGCAGTGAGACTAGTGTCTAGCTCTCTGGGGTAATCCGGGAATTTCCAACCTATCCATGCTTGAGAGTGATTGTCCCATTGTGATATTTGAGCCAAGTACAATATTCCTTTGCCATTGAGCCAGTTTATGGCAGGGATTGCCTCCATTTTTGATCCAATGGGATGCTGCCCTAGAATTCTGTCTGTGGAGAAATTGATGCTGCTCCCCCCTCCTGGGACCTTTGAAATATTCTGAGACATAAAGGATATGGCCTTCTTGCAGAGTTGCCAAATTTTTGTACTATCTCTGTTGGGTATATTAGTCTCCAGGAGTTGTTGCCTTGTGCTATTCAAGTATTTTGCTTCTAAAACCTTCTTCCACCACGTTGTGGGCCCTGTGATCATTCTCCATATTATTTTAGCTCCAAGAGCTAAATTTAGCAGTTTTGGTGATCTTATTCCTAATCCTCCTTTTTCCTGAGACTGAATGACATTCTTCCAACTTACAAGATTGAATTTTCTTTTTTCCGTTTTCCCTCCTTGCCAAAGAAAATGCCTGAGGGCTCTTTCCATTTTCTGATGGAAAACAGCAGGAGCTTGGTATAAAGAGAAACGGTATATGGGAAGAGAGGCCAAACCTGATTTTAGAAGAACAAGTCGTCCTGCTGGGTTCAGCCACATGGTGCCCCATTGTTGGATTTTTCTCTTTATTTTGTCAAGGATTTCGTTCCAGGTATCAGCTTTCAGCGGTCCCATACTTACTGGCATCCCTAAGTAGGAGAAGTGGTTCCAGACTAGTTTGTAGGAGACTCCAAATATACTTGCAATGCTATGGATGGTATGATTTGATGTGTTCCAACCATATATACAACTTTTTAACTGATTGACCTTCCCTCCTGAGTAATCCATGAATTGGTCTAAGATCTTCTTAAAGCGCCTTGCTATAGTGATGGACGCTCCTCCTATTAGGAGGGTATCATCTGCAAATTGAGAGTGGTTGATGTTCTTTGTTCCTTGCTCAAATTTGATGCCAGTGATTAGACCTATTCTCCGGTTGAAGTCCAGGGTTTGACTGAGTGACTCGGCCATGAGGATAAACAAGTAAGGAGACAGGGGACAGCCTTGTCTAAGGCCTCGAGAGGATTGGAATGCAGCACACGGCCTCCCGTTAATCAGAGGGGAGATCCAGGGGTCCGATATACAAGCTTTGATCATTGTGATGAAGGAGGGGTCAAATCCCATTTTATGAAGGACAGCAAACAGAAAGGAATGCCTAACCCTATCAAAAGCATTGGCAAGATCCAGCTTTAGGACAAACCCTTTCTCCTTTCTGCTTAAGCTTGAGTGGATGGCCTCTTGCACAAGAAGGATGGAGTCAGTAATGTGCCTATTGGGGAGAAAGCCCCCTTGATTTTCTGAGATCAGGGAAGAGAGGTGTGGCTTGAGCCTGGATGACAGAATTTTTGATATTATTTTGTATGCTGAGTTGCATAAAGATATTGGCCGAAATCTTGAAAAAGTGGAAGGTCTATTCTCTTTAGGAATTAAGGCTAGATAGGTAGAGTTGGTAAATCCCCCCATTTTGCCTTTCTTTAAAACCCAACGTATCATCTTTAAGAGATCTTTTTTGATCATCTGCCAATACTCTCTATAAAAACTGATTGGAAACCCATCAGGTCCTGGAGCTTTATCTGGGTGTAGACTCCAAATTGCTTTTTGGATTTCTTCTTCTTCTACTTCTTTCTTGAGACTGCTGTTCATTTCTTGTGTGACTCCTTTAGACAGGTGTTGTAGCATACTTGAGTAATCCTCCTCATCTTTATCCTCAGTCAGAAGGTTTTTAAAGTGTTTGGTGGCTGCTTCCTTTATAGAATCCTGAGTATTGTAGTTGTTCCCTTCATTGTCCCTAATTGTGCTCACAGTATTTCTGGCCTTTCGAACTGTAGCCTGCTTATGAAAATAAGAAGTGTTTTTATCTCCCTCCTGCAACCAGAGCTGCCTTGATTTCAATCTCCATTTTGTTTCTTCATCCCTTATAGTTTGACTCAGCTGAGAGTATAGTCTTGTTTCTTGCTCTTTGGCTTGCTGGGACAGCCCAAAGGCTTCAATGCTTTGCTGCACTTCCTCTAGATCTTGCTTAATTTTCTTTTTGTTCACCTCGGGCTCTTGGTAATTGTTCTTTGCCCAATTTTTTAGAGCCTGTCTTACTCTCTTTAATTTTGTCTCCCAAATATAAGTTGGGGAGCCTTCTACATGTTGGATCCAAGCCTGCCGCACCACATCTTTTGCTGCAGGGGAACGATTCCAAATGGAACAGTATTTGAAAGGAAGAGGTCCTAGCTGACATTGACTATGAAGAGTGAGTGTTATTGGATAGTGATCAGAGGCAGAAACATTGAGAATATTTGACTGACCAGTAGTGAAGGTGGACAGATATGCTATACTTATAAGGAATCTGTCAAGACGCTCCATGATATTGCCGGCTCCTATTCTTCTGTTACTCCAGGTGTACCTACGGTTTTTGGGCCTGATATCGACAAGGTCTTGCTCCTGCATAATGCTCTCAAGTCGATTTCTGAAAGGATCTGGGATGAAATTTCCCCCTCTTTTTTCGTTAGCATGCATTACCAGATTTAAGTCTCCTGCTATAATGAGATTGTTGTCCTGCTCTTCTTCTATACTTGCTTCCAATGTGTTCCAACACACTTCTTTCTCTCTGTACTGATTCGGAGCATATATGTTGTAAATTGTTACCTTTGAGCCACCTGTTTTGCTTTCTAGATTGACACGGATCCAGTTCTGATGTATTCTGGTGGAGTCACAGTTCCATTTATTACTATCCCACATAGTTAGAATGCCGCCTGAGGCTCCTCTTGCTTCGCTTGCACATCCACTGTAACGCTTTTGCTGACTTATAACTCTATTAATTTCTGATTGATCTTGCTTTGTTTCTTGGATAAGAACGATTTCAGGGTTTTCACTTTGGATTAAGTCCTTGAGGGCTACTATCTTGGAGGGGTGCCCTAATCCCCTACTGTTCCAAGATAGTATTTTCATCATGATTTACTGGTTACATGGAGAGGTGCTCGCCTCTCTTTGCCTTTGTTATTATTTTCTTTATCCAAGTGTCCAAGAATGAAGGATTCTATAGGAGTCTGAGAGCCCATGGCAATGTCTTTCTGAGTATTTTCTTCTCTCTGTTGTTTGGCCGATTTTCTGCCAGGCCCATGTTTTTTTGGGATATCGCTGGGCGCTCCATGATCCTTTGAAGAGCTTCTGGTAATCCTAGTGGAGGGGGTATCAGGGGAGGGCTGAGAGATGTGAGGGGGAGAGAGATGGAGAGGAGGATCAGAGGAGGGGAAATCAGGCCCGGTATCTTCCTCAGAGAGGATCGCATAGGGATTAGAAGATGGAGGGATAGGAGGATCGGGAATCCGAGGAGGAGAGGAGGGTTGATGAAGGGGAGGCTGCTGGGAGGAGGAGGAAGGTTGCTAGAGGGAAGAATGCTGATGGGAAGGATCAGGGGCTTCAGTATCCATAGATTTGAGGGGAGGAGATGATTTTTTCCTTTTTACAGTTTCCCATTGCCCATCTTGCTCATCAGATTCTACATTAACTATTCTAGTGCATCTATTTGCAAAGTGTCCGTATTCGTGGCATACCTTGCATTTGAAGGGTATCTGCTCGTAACCCAACTGTTGTATATGGCACCAGTCATCTACTTTCAGTTTGATTGCTTCCGGTAGTCCTCGGCCCAGATCAACTTCAACACAAATCCGCGCACATGCCTGCATGTTGTCTTTAGGTTCACTGCGGTCTATGTATTTCCCAACCGCATTTCCTATTGGTTTAACCGAATCGTCCCCCCAGCAGTGAAGAGGGAGATGAGGCAGTCTGACCCAGACTGGAACCGCATTTGGTATATCAAGTTCTGGATCAAAATCCGGAGTCCATTTATTGAGGTAGAGGCCCCTGGAGTCCATAAAGTAAGGCCCGTTTCTGAATATTAGATCTTTATCCTCTTTGGTTTCAAAATGAAAGGTAAAATATCCCCTGCCACAGAATCTGATGGATATTTTACCCTGGATCTTGTCCGACCAGTTTCGTTCGACCCATCTTTGCACTATTCTGGGTGATGGCCATAGTCCTGTAAATTGCCCGATTAACTCTTTCTCTGCTAAGGAAATGGCTGCCATGCGTGGAATGGTCGGAGGCAGTTGAACTTCCTGTAATACATCAAGCTTCTTCACAAACTTTGTTGTTGTTGGTCTAGGTCTTTGCGGAGGGAGAGACTTTACCAGATTGGAGAAAGCTCTTTGCAGCTCCGGATCCCCACCAGGCGGATCCGGAGGATCCATGATGCAGCTCGATCAGTCGGTCCCAGGCCAAGGCTCAGTCGCAGGCTTCAGGCACGTGCGCAGCAGGCCACTCTCCTTTTACCATGGTATTCCTTAATACTTATAATATAACAAGATTTTTAACCATGGATATTCACCCCCATTTTACCATGGATATTATTAACTTGTAAATAGGATTTGTTACAATAGCATGAGCTAATATCATGGCTCCTCAATACCACATGCCCAAAACCCATCTCATATTTCACGATCAAAATATTTTATAAATATATATTTTTTCATTTAATTTTAATTAACAAAAATATAATTTAGGTCTTAGACCAAGCATGGGGGATTCCTAAACATATGTTAAAGAGGGTTTGACAATGGAGATAAACCATAATTATTACTATTTGTAACATGTTCTGAGTTCAAGTGGCTTCAAAGTGGATAATAAGAGGTGCCCTCATCATACAAATACATTTTATCAAGGAAAAAGATCTTATCACAAGATGTTGGTATAATGATATTTTACAAAGTTGTTTTCGAGCCGCTGAAAGAAATGCATATATTTATATTAATTTTTTGTGAATGGATGGGAAATTTCTCATAACAATAAGAGAGGCCCTAGATGTACATCGTAATCAATCAATAAACACTCACATGATCATGCCAAGCTTGGACTAATGAAAATAGATTAAAAAAAAAATTATGTGAAAATTGAAGCTACATTACAAAAAGTCATATATGTTAATGAGTATGGTTCATGTGGTTAATATTTTGAGTAGCATGCATCATTTTTTTATTAAACAACACTAATAGTCAAAGTCCTTATTTTTCATTTACAGTGTCGTCGTGGTCTTCTTTCAAATATGCTAAACATATAAATTTCAAATCGACTTCCTTATTTTCTTTGAATTTATTAACATGGTTTCTTCTCAAATGTACGATGTAAAGTAGTAGAAAAACACCTAAATGTCAAACCAAATTCCTTATTAGTCCTTGCCATAGGTAGTAGGGACTATTGTAATCGATATGCGTTGGAATATTAGACAGTTGTAGGGACTTAAAAAGATTTAACTAAAGTCTTGTTGTATATATTGTAATTCACCTTTTGCTGAGCCTATTAAACACTGAAACCGTTTTTGGTTAGTGAAGTAAACATTCAGAGTTCTTATTTTGCCTCTTCTAGAGGAGGAGAGGCACATATTGCACCAAAAACTTAGCTTATAAATGCATACTATCAAGTCATTTTTCCATAATCTTTTAATGCTAGCATTACTTGGGATAATTTTAAATGTTTGAGTAAATACCATGTAGGTTGGTTCAATGAATTTCCAAGAAGAAGCAACGAAATGAGAGGGGCTAGGAACTGAATTGTTAACTGGTAGCAATAACATGAGAGGGTCTAGAGAACAAACATGTCCCTTACATGTGTTTTCTCCATCTCTCAACATTTGGTTAGCCTTTTCCCACATTTGGTTAATCTTTTCCCTATTCTTAGATATCCCCAAATATACTCAGAAAAAGGAGGAGGGAGGAAGAAATTCCTTGTAGCAAGCACAAAGAATTCCAGCAAAAGGAAGATGAGGGAGGAAGCAATTCTTTGCAGCAAGCACAAAGAATTCCAGCAAGCATAGACACAGGCAAGAATTTGAGGTGCATAGCATAGAGAATTCTAGCGATCCTAGACACAAGCGAGAAGTTGAGAGGCATAGTCTAAGGCTTATGGTAGCTAGCATTACTTAGTTGTAATTGTTGTTGGCCACCAAACCAAAATAATAGCCACAAAACTTGCCTAAGTTCTTCAACTAAACAACTAATAAGACTTGCCTACGGCTTTCAACTAAGGTAAGTAAATTGATTTCAATTAGAAATTAAAAAGAATAATGATATAGAGAAAATCATTCTCACAATTAAATGGATTTCAATTTAGAAATAGAAAAAATTTAATGATATAAAGAAAATCGTTCTCACAATAATCAAAAAATAGGGTAAGAATGGTTATTCTTATCTTCTATGAATCCAACACAGAATAATTTAGAGAACTTCCTAGTCATTGCCTTGAGCCGTGTCATTGTCGTTGTCTTGATTTGTGTCATTGTGCTTGCTGCAATGGAGACGTACTTCATCATACTTGAGTTGTGTCATTGTGCATGTTGCAGGTGGAGATGTTCTTCATCATAATTCATCCCTAGGATTAGGTTAAGACAACCTTAGTTCCATGAATAAATAAATTATTAACTAATTTTTGCTTGCTTGAAGAAATATTTTTTTTGTCTACTTCACATGTTGATTTGTTTCAGTTCCTAACTTCCTATGACTAGCTGCTAGCTTTTTTAAGATAAAGTTGTGTACATACCATTTTTTTTCTCCATCCTAGATTTCTTTTTTTCTAATACAGAGCTCACTTCCCTTAACTCCAAGATTTTATGTTTGCCTCTAAAGAAAGAAGAGATTGAAACATCTAACTAATCTAGGTGAGAAACCCTAACCTATCATGCTTTCATTAATGAGAAATATATCTAAGAAGCGTCACATTTGGATTTTCATGAATATAGGGTACACGTCAATCAAGAGATCAAAGGAGGATATGTAAGAAGCATCACATTTGGATTTTGAACATAGAAGAAACACTTATGAAGAATTGACAAGAGGCATTTGCAATAGTTTCCTTCAATTGTTTCACTTTGGCAACATCAAGCTCAATTGTGCATATTGTGTTGTTTCCAAGAAATTTCATCACAAAACATCATCCTTCAAAGGAAGAAATTTCACACATCCAAATATTGATGTCAATTTTGCTAGCATGTGTTGATCAACGTGATGCAAATAAAACAACTTTCAAATAGTTTGGGTGACAATGGGTTGTATGAAATACATATAATATTCTAAGCCTCATAACTAGGATGTTAGAATCCCTAATACTCTATCTCAAGTGAATTTGGTATCTAGATTTTCTATCTAAACCCTAGAAGGGACAGTGCAAATTATGGCCTCATGAATCTTTTGTTTCCCTCAATGGAAACTGTGTCAATCGTATAAATAACAAACTCATCTTCTTTGAGTTACATCTTTCTACAGTATCTATGTGAGACAAGAGCTTCTCATTGATGGTGAATGTCTCTGCATGACTATGTGCTTCATTGTGGTCTTCATCTGTTTGTGGGCCCAACCTGATAGTTGCATTTCTAATCCTTTTTTAAGTACATCCGTAGTAGTATACTGAACAATTTCAAAACTCTTTTGATATGTCTTCATAATATAATAATAATAATACACTTTCTTCTACGCCAGCTAGGAAAATCCTTGTGTCGCTATTCCATGGTACAATGGGATGCTTGTATTCATGGGTGGATCCTCCAATATTTTTTATTGATCTTTCGTTTCCTCAATAATTTCTTCATCCTAAACCTCAACTTCTTTCAAGTTTAAGTGGACCCATCAAGTGGATATTTCTTTATTTTTCCAGCTTCATCAGGGTCTCTTTGTTCTCCTCCAACAGTAGTCTTTATGTCCTGGGTAGGCAATCTAGGTTTTTTTTTTTTTTCTTTTTTCTTCTTCTAAATGACTGTCATAGCCATCACATCATCACTTTAAACAATCCCATTACAAAATGGAACCCAATGTTTAACAAATGTTACATAATTGTTTTGTGGTAAGACAATTACGCTCATCAAGTGCAGCATGCACATCATTAGAAAAACATTTTTCCTAACATTTGTTTTCCCTATACATCCATGGATATGTAAGTAAAAAATATGTGGAAATAATCACAATGTCGTCCCAGACATATGGAATCTGTGATCTGCGGGTAGAAATATACTTGGAAATAATCTCGTCTCGAATAGATGGACAGGTTCTGTTCAAAGCATCGACAGGATAATTAGGCTCATCAAGTTCTATGTGCACATCATTAGACTCAATTTTCCTAAAATTTGTTCTCCTAATAAATCCATAGATACACAAGTAAAAGATACATGGGTAGAAAGATATGTGGAAATAATCTTGTCTCGAACACATGGAAGCAATTTTCGTTTGAATTCCAACAAGTATAGACACAAGTGAGAAGTTGAGGCACATAGCAGAGATAATTCCAGTAAGCATAGACACAGGCGAGAAATTGAGGCACATAGTCGAAGGCTTATGATAGCTAGCATTACTTAGTTTTAATCATTGTTGGCCACCAAACCAAAATAATAGCTACAAAACTTGCCTAAGGTCTTCAACTAAACAACCATAAGACTTGCCTAAAGTTTTAAGCTAAGGTAAGTAAATGGATTTCAATTTAGAAATTGAAACAAATTAATGATATATAGAAAATCATTCGCACAATTAAACGGACTTCAATTTAGAAATTGAAAAAAAGTAATGATAGAGAAAATTATTCTCACAATTAAATGGATTTCAATTTAGAAATTGAAAAAAATTAATGATATAGAGAAAATCATTCTCATTATTATAAAAAAATAGGGTAAGAATGGTTATTCTTATTTGCTAGGAATCCACGCACGAAATAGTTCAGAGAACCTCCTAGTCATTGTCTTGAGTTGTGTCACTGTCGTTGTCTTGAGTTGTGTCATTGTGCTTGTTGCAATGGAGACATACTTCATCATACTTAAGTTGTGTCATTGTGCTTATTGTAGGTGGAGATGTTCTTCACCATACTTCATCCCCAGGATTAGGTTAGGACAAGATTTGTTCCATGAATAAATTAATTATTGACTTCTTTTTCCTTGCTTGAAAAAATAATTTTTTTGTCTACTTCATATGTTGATTTGTTTTCAGTTCCTAACTTCCTATGACTAGCTACCAGTTTTTTTAAGATAAAGTTCTGTACATACCGTTTTTTTTCTCCATCCTAGATTTCTTTTTTTTCTACTGCAGAGTTAACTTCCCTTAGCTCTAAGATTTTATGTTTTCCTCTAAAGAAAGAAGAGATTGAAACGTCTCACTAAGCTAGGTGAGCAGCCCCAACCTATCATGCTTTCACTAACAAGTACGATATCTAAGAAGCGTCACATCTAGATTTTGAATAGAGGGGACTCGTCGATGAAGAATTTAAAGGAGGATATGTAAGAAGCATCACATCTAGATTTGGAACATAGAAGACACACTGATGAAGAATTAAAAGGAGGCGTTTTCAATAGTTTCCTTCAATTGTTTCATTTTGGAAACATTAAGCTCAATTATGCATGTTGTGATTTTTCCAAGCAATTCCGTCACAAAACATCATCTTTCAAAGGAAGAAATTTCACACATCCAAATTTTGTTGTCGATTTCGCTAGCATGCGTTGATCAAACCCGATGCAAATAAAACAACTTTAAAATAGTTTGGGTGGCAATGGGTGGTATGAAATACATATATTATTCTAAGCCTCATAACTACGATGTTAGAATCCTTAATACTCTATCTCAAGTGGATCTGGTATCTAGATTTTCTATCTAAACCCCAAAAGGCACAGTGCAAAGTATGGCCTCATGAATCTTGTGTTTCCCTCGATGGCAACCGGGTCAATCGTATAAATCACAAACTCAACTTCTTGGAGTTACATCTTTCTGCGGTATCTATGTGAGGCAATAGATACTCATTGATGGCAAGTGTCTTTGCATGACTTTGTGCTTCAATGTAGTCTTCCTTTGTTTGTGGGCCCAACCTGATAGTTGCATTTCTAATCCTTTTTTAAGTACATCCATAGTAGTATACTAAACAATGTCAAAACTCTTTTGATATGTCTTTATAATATAATAATAATAATAATACCCTTTCTCCTGTGCCAGCTTATTCCATGGTCCAATGGGATGCTTATATCCTTAGGCGAATGCTCCAAGTTTTTCTCTGCATCTTCCATTCCCTCACTAATTTCCTCATATTGAACCTCAACTTCCTCCAAGTTTGAGTAGACTCATGAAGTGGATATTTCTTTGTTTTTCCACCTTCATCGGGATCTCTCTATTCTCCTCCAGCAGTAGTCTTCATGTCCTAGGTAGGCGATCTAGGTTTTTCTTTTTTCTTTTTTCTTCTTCGTCACGGCTATCATAGCTATCGCATCATCACTTTAAACCTTCCCATTACAAAATGGAACACAATGTTTAAGAAATGTTTCAGAATTGTTTTGCAGAGGATAGTTGGGCTCATCAAGTGCAACGTGCACATCATTACAAAAATGGTTTTCCTAACATTTCTTCTCCTTATATATCCATGGACACGCAGGTAAAAGATACGTGGAAATAATCAAAGTGTCGTCCCAAACAAATAGAATATGTGATCTAGGGTAGAAAGATACGTGGAAATAATCTTGTCTTGAACAAATGGAAGCAATTTTCATTCAAAGCATCGGCATGATAGTTAGGCTCATCAAGTGCTACATGCACATAATTAGACTCGATTTTCCTGACATTTGTCATCCTTATAAATCCATGGATACACGTAAAAGATACATGGAAATAATCATAATATTGTCCCAAACATATGGAATCTATGATCCACAGATAGAAAGATACGAGGAAATAATCTCGTCTCGAACACATGGAAGTTGTTTTCGTACAGAGCATCCATGTCAGCGCATTAAATAAATGTCATGTCAAAACACTAAAAAAATGTTTGCAGATATTACACTATCTTGTCATGTTTGCAGATATTAAATTTGTATTTAACTTAATCGTTAACATTCTAATAAATTGTCATTATCAAAATAACTAGATATTTTTTTAAATAACATTATCATTATGTTAGATCTAAGACTTTTGTGATCCATCAATTTAAAGAAAGGTCTTCCGGATTAATCACATTGTAAAAAAAGATTAGGTCGACGTTTCGAATCAACATTATCATTACTTAAATATTTTTAAATACGTTAATATTATTATTTACAAATTTGATCATTAATTAAGATGTTGACATAGTGCAACAATATATTCTTTATGTGTTTGGTTGTAACATAATTCTCTAGGTCTTGAATGACACATAATAATTCTAATTTCATATTTCTATGTTGTGTTTCGTTAAAGGTTAATAAATTCTAATTTATTTGGTGATTGTGGAGAAGAAATTCAAAATGAAAATTATTTAATTGTATATTTATGAAACTCTTTCTTTTGTTTAAAAAATCAAACATCAATAAGCTTTAATCTGATCAACAGATATGCTTATGTCATTTCACTCACTACTAATTTTAGCTGCCTACCAAATCAGTTGCCACCACAGGTATATTATCTAACAAGTTCTCCAGTTTTAGAAAACACTAGAGAACCGGATAGTATTTATATTTATAATGGGACTACCTAGGAAGGTAGTAGGAAACATTAGAGAACCCATTAGCATTATATTTATAATGGACTACCCTGGAAGGTATCTTAAAAATCTTGACGATTCTTGGATGATGGATGAAGAGGCACGCGTAAATTATATTGGATTATATAATTTAAAAATATATAGTTAAATTTATATTTTATTTTAAAATTAATTAAAATATATTTAATAATTTAATTATTATAGAAATGTTTATTTTGGAATAAGGATTTTAAAATTTTAAGTTAATTATCATTAATTTAGGTAGTATATTCTAGAATAGTTTTAATAATATATACAAATCAAAGAGTAAGATTTATTTTCAAAATAGTGAGTTATGGTTTTTTTTTTGGGTATATGGTATTGATAAACGTTGACATTGGCCAATATTTATGAATCTTGTTACATGGTTTTAATATGTACATATGTTTAACTTATATATTAATTATTTTTATCACTAATAATAATACAAACTATTTTAAATAAATTTATAATTTAGTTAATTCTTATGATTTTTTTAATTTAGCAAGTTGAGATGTAAGATGAAATAAATGTTTTGATTGTTATTATGAATTGTTGCCTATGCATTTAGCTATAAATAATATAAACTAGTAGTTTGTGCTTTTTGAGTTTTACCTAGATTCATGTTGTTAATTGCATGCCTCAAACTTTAAGCTTTGAGATTTTGATTATTGGGTATGATTTCATTCTTGTTAAAAAAATAATTTAATTTATTAGATGATAGTTTAAATTTTTTTTTTTTATGTTTTTAATTTTTTAAATTTATTTTTGTGGGTTATGATATATATATATATATATATATATATATATTTTTTTTTTTATATAAAAAGTTATGACAAATTCACACAGGTTCATTATCTAACTAGATAATCCATGTAGTAAAAGTGATAATAATTTGCTACTCAAAATTTATAATTTCAAAACCATTTAAAATACTCATTCATATAGAGCTTTACTACACACGAAGGGATTGGTAGCGCTAAGAGGTTATAGTAATTTTCTACTCAAAAATTATAATTTCAAAGCCACTCAAATACTCATTGATATATAGATTTACTATACACAAAGGAACCTTCAAAATTAGGAAATTGGATAATTGACAAATCTCCCATTAATTAAAATAATTATTTTTCTTCTAATTGGTAGCCAAATTAGGTTGGACGGGGAGTCAATTTCATGTTATGTCATTATATGTGAAACCATTCAATCTTGTAGCTCTTTATTTTTATCAAAATTCTAATTATATTAAGAATCTCTTTTAATTTGGAATCCCTGACCTTTGTTTCAAATTGCATGTCTCTCAAGATGATAAATGAGTTCCCTAGAACAAGAAGATGCCTTGGATGGAATGTACGAGCTAAGATAATACTATGTCGAAGAATGTGAAGATACTAAATTATTTGAAAAGACTCCTTAGTTACCATGCATATTGTCCTTCAATTATTCCTTTGGGGTCAAACATTACACCACCCCACTGCACTTTCCTCCCCTGTATTTTCTCATCAATTTTTCTCAAAATATAGACAGAGCTTGTTGGATTCACAAGTTTGAGTTGTGAAATATGCATAATTTGAATGCACCAAGGTTTTTTAGGGTAGTGATTCAATTATGCATTCAAGAACACAGTTTAGATAACAAAAAACCACTATCTCCTCAAAAAAATTCAACCAAAATATAGAAAAGTTAGATTGCCTCTTTCATTAATAATTCATAAACAGTAGGTTTTTTTTTTTTTTTTAACTGAAACGGTTGTGATTTTTATTTATTGAAAAAGGGATGGTGGGTCTTTGCCGTAGCGACCCCTATTACATGGTTGTTTTCCTTTTTTACAGCCTTTCAGCTATTACAATTTCACATTTTTTGGGAGAATCTTTCCCCATTTGCAGTTAAGCTCCCTTTCCTGAGAGTGCATCCAATGTTCGCCATCTGATCCCCTTCGTTGTTGGAGTTTCTGAGTATGTGGTAGAGCTTGTATGAGTTGCAGTCTTGTAATACTTGGAGATCTTTGATGCCTTTCTCCCTTGCAATAAGACAAGCTTTGAGTAACCCAAGGATCTCAGCTTGATTGTTAGTTTTCAGGCCAAGTCCCCATGCAAATGAGTCTCTTTCTGTCCCATCCGTGGAATAGATGACCCCACCAGCACCGGCTACTCCGGGGTTCCCTTTGGATGCCCCGTCAAAGAATATGGAAGTTAATTTTTGGGTCCTCCACCATTTCTGGAAGATGTCATCTGGTTCTCTTATTTGCCAGTCTAATTTAGCTTTCAGGGGAGGCAGTAGATACTTTCGGGGGTGTGGTTCTAGGGCCAGCCA
Source organism: Pinus tabuliformis (assembly GCA_031772625.1). NCBI lineage: Eukaryota > Viridiplantae > Streptophyta > Pinopsida > Pinales > Pinaceae > Pinus > Pinus tabuliformis. The sequence continues at coordinate 1,108,051,499 of CM062809.1, read as the reverse complement.
CCTCTTTTCTTCCAGCGTGAGCAGAGGATCATCTTTGTGGTATTGTTGTTGGGCCGTTTCCAAGAGGAGAGACTTTGCTTTTGCTGCAACTTGAAGCGGGGAATGCTGTATGTCTTTGAATATCTGCTGGTTACGTGCCAGCCAAAGCTGCCAGCAAACATATTTTGGTATCGCTATCCATACCTTGCGCCAAAAAGACTTGGGAGGGATACGCTGAGGGTAGCGGGCATTCCATGTGGCAATGAAGTCCGGGACAGAAATCTGTGATGGTATAGAGATCTGAAAATCTTGCAGGATGAGTCCCCACACCTCTTTGGCGAAGAGGCATTCCAGAAATAGGTGCTGGGCAGTTTCAAGGTTTCTTTTGCATAGATCGCATCTATGAGGCCCTTCAATCTTCCTCTTTACGAGATTATCTCCTGTTAAAAGTTTGTTGTGCACTAAAGTCCAGAAGAAAAAATTATTTTTGGAAGTGCCAGCGGCTCCCAAACCTGTTTCCAAAACGTGGGCAGATGATTACTGTTCTTCGAACCTTGAAGCGCTCTATAGCCTTCAGCTGAAGTGTAGTTACCTGTCCGCCCCCATCCCCAACTGTCTCTCATGGTTCTGTTGATCGGCGTGGCCTCTTCGAGGAGCTCCTCCAGATAGTTTTGTTGGCCAGTTAAATGCGCAGGGGCTCCGTGGAAGTTCCAGCCTGCCCATTCATCGCGTCTGTCCCAATTTGACAAGTCATAAACGCTGTTTATGTCTGCTCTTTCTAACCATTCCCTGAGCTCTGCGATTTCCTCATTCTCAGCTAAAGGTTCACACCCCATTATGCGATCTTTCCACAGGTGTGTGCGCTTGCCATTTCCAGGGATTCTGTACAAATGTTGCTTGAAAAAATTGCTACTTTTGCAGCAGAGTCTCCAGACCTGTGTACATGGAATTGTGTTGTCTAGATGCATTGTCTTGAGAGCGGCATTGTCTGTGTATTTTGACCGCAGAGTGATGCTGACAGGGTGAGAAGGGTCGTGGATCATTTTCCACAGAAGCTTGCCTCCCAGCGCTGTGTTGACGAGGGAAGGGTCGCGAATTTGCAGTCTGCCCTCAGTGATCGGTCTCTTGACCAGATCCCAGTTTACAAGATGAATTTTTTTTTCGTTTCCTTTCCCTCCTTGCCATAAAAAGTCCCTGAGGAGTGAAGAGGTCTGTTCCATTACATGTTTAGGAGCCAAGAGGAAAGCTGCTTGATAAATAGGAAGAGCTGACAGCTGGGATTTGATAAGAATGGTTTTTCCACCTTTTGTTAACCAGTAACCTCCCAAAGCTTTGATTTTAGATTTGATTTTACTGATGATATCAGTCCAGAGTGACCTCTTGTTCGTACCTGAGATTATTGGAAGTCCAAGATACCTGAACCTGTCCCATTGTGCATGCCCTTTGAATCCTAAGATCTTCGCGATGTTATTAATCTCTTGTTGATCTGTATTCCAGCTGAAGATTTCACTTTTGTTCTCATTGACTAGAGCACCAGATATCCTGCAATAACTTCTCAGAACATTGTCAAAGGCTTTCGCTATTATGGAGGAAGCGCCTCCCAGGAATAGGGAGTCATCCGCAAAGAGAGCATGATTCAGGGGGGCTGATCCATGGGAAGGTTTGAGACCGGGAAGGGAGCCAGCATTTCTTTCAGATGATAGTTTTTTGCTAAGGGAGTCCGCAATGAGGATGTACAGAAAGGGAGAGAGGGGGAATCCCTGTTGGATGCCTCTCCGAGCTTGGAAAAAATTGGTTGGGCGACCGTTGATAAGGGGAGTGATCCACGGGGAACCAATACATGCTTTTATGAGCTGAATAAATTGCTGAGAGAAGCCAAAAGACTGCAACACTTTGCAAAGGAACAAATGATTAACTCTATCAAATGTATTTGCCATATCAAGTTTAATCAACATACCTTTCTCCCCATGCTGTTTTCTTGTGTGGATGGTCTCTTGTACCTGTATGACATTGTCCAAAATGTTTCTACCTTCCACAAATCCTCCTTGAGAGCTGGAGATCAATCTTTTGAGAAGAGGCTTGATTCGATTGGCTAAGATCTTGGCTATAATTTTGTAAGAAGCATTGCACAGCGAAATAGGCCTAAATCTTGCAAAAGATTCTGGGTTGGTTTCTTTGGGGATTAGGGCTAAATAGGTGGAGTTGGTTCCTCCTCCTATCTTAGCTTTTTTCATGAAGCCTCTTATCATTTTAAGGAGATCCACTTTTATAACTTCCCAGCAAGCTTTATAAAAATGGATTGTGAATCCATCTGGCCCAGGGGCCTTGTCAGCTTCCATGGACCAGATTACATTGATGATCTCCTCCTCTGAGATGGGTCTGCAGAGAGCTATGTTATCTTCAGCGTTGACAAGGAGAGGGATTTTGGTGAGGAAGTCGGCAGTTTCCTCATCGCTACCTTGGGTTCCATCATTGAATAAGTTCCTGAAATGATTTTCAGCAGCGTCTTTAACCTGGTTGAATCCTTTGCAAACTTGGCCCTCCGTAGTTTTGATTTCAGCTATATAGTTCCAGGACAGCCTGGCTTTGTATTGTTGATGGAAGAAGGAGGTGTTCCGGTCCCTAGCCTTTAACCAAAGACTTCTGTATTTTAGCCTCTAGTGTTCTTCTTCAGCTCGAAAGGATTGGTATGTGGATCGTTGTGCTTTAACTTCCTTGTCCAGTAGTTCTGTTGTGATGACAGTATTTTCCATATTTATCTGCAGAGAGTGCAGCGTCTGGACTGTCTCTTTTCTTTGATTGGTTGGAGTGGGATCTGGCTTTTTGATCCACTCCTCCAATGCTAGTTTTGTGGCCTTCAGCTTTTGTTCCCATATATAGCTGGTGGATCCTGTAAAGGGTTTAGCCCAGGCAGCTTTCACAGTTTCCATGAATCCCTCTTTTTCGAACCAAAGCGGGCTGAAACGGAAGGGGATGGGCCCCAGATCTTCTTCATCTTCCAGTAGGAGCTGAATTGGCTTGTGGTCTGAGGTTAATTTAGGCAAAATTTTTGTAATGATGATTTTTTTGTTCATCATGAGGGTGCTTTGGACTAGGAATCTGTCCAGGCGGGCAGCAATATGTTCCGACCCAGCCTGATTATTTGACCAAGTGTACGTCCCGCGGATTGGGTTGAAGTCAAGAAGGTCCCAGTTCTGGGAGAGCTCCTCCACAAATGCCAGCATGGGATCTCTGTTACCTGATCCACCCCTTTTCTCTTTTGGATTCAGCACTATGTTAAGGTCTCCTGCTAAAATAATATTACTTGGGGAATGTTGCTCTAGAAAAGTTGAAAGTGAGTTCCAGCAATCTCTTTTCTCAGAATAGTTAACAGGGACATACATATTGAAAAGAGAGATGTTCAACTTACTAGCTTTGTGCTTGAGGTCTGTATAGATCCAGTGCTGGGTTTCTTTAGAGTTTTGAAGTTGGAAAGTGTTGTCTGACCAAAGAGTAGCCAGGCCTCCAGAGGTGCCCCTGGCACTGATTGCCTTGCCTGTATTTTTATTCCACTTTGACTTACTGATGTCTAGAAGGGCTTGCCCTTCAATCTTGGTCTCTTGGAGCATGAGGATTTCTGAGGGTTCTGTTTTGAGTAGATCCTTGACTGCTTCTAGTTTAGAGGGGTTCCCTAGTCCTCTGCAGTTCCAAGAGACAAACTTCATTATTTACTGAGAGGGGGATTGGGACCTCCCTTGGAAGGCCTCGGTCTGGTATTTCGTCCGATGGACATTTCTATTGTGGCTTGACTTCCTTGAGTTTTGAGTCTCTCTGCCTCTTCTTCTCTCATTTCTTTTCGGGATTTCCTTCCAACTCTTTTAAAGGGGCGCTCATAGGTTTCATCCTCCGATGAACCTGAGCTTTCTATGGCTTTTTTCTTTGCAACTTCTGCATATGAAGGGTTGGATGGGCTGCCTTGGGTAACTTCAACCTGAACTGCTTTTTCTCCTTTGTTGGTTGGAGGGGTACTTTCTTCCTGCGCTCAATTTTCTTGCTCTGGGGCTACAGGGTCAATCTGAGTGCTTGTTGTCTCTTTTGTTTTTGCTTCACCTTCCTGGGTGGGCTTAGAGCTGCTTGGGATTCTTGTTGTGTTTCCTTTACCGGAGCCTTTTTTTGGAAGAGTTGTTTTCTGAACTAGGGTCCATTGATCCCCATTTTGTTTGTCTAGTTTCTCTTCTGCCCTTTTCTTGTAGTGCTTGGCGAAATGTCCATGCCCATGACAGTGTCTGCATTTGAAGGGTAACTGTTCGTAGTCCAGCTCCTGGATATGCGTCCATCCGGCGACAGTGAGCTTGATTGCTTCTGGTAACCCCTCCTCTAGATCAACTTCAACACATATGCGAGCACAAGAGTACTCATCTTTTCTTGCAGCTTTGACTATATATTTACCCAGCGCGTTTCCGATGTTCTCTAGGGATTTTTGGTTCCAGCAGTGGAGCGGTAGGTGGGGAAGTCTCACCTAGACCGGAACAGCTGATGGGACGTCTTGGGAGGGGTCGAAATCTGGGGACCATTTGTTCAAATACAATCCCTGCGGCCCCATAAAATATGGACCATTTCTGAAAATTAAACTTCTGTCTTCTATACTTTCAAAAACAAAGACAAAGAATCCTTTACCTACAAAGTAGCTTTTGACACCTTCTTTGATTAGGGGGTTCCAGTTTCTTTGAGTCCAGTCTTCTATTCATTTAGGGGAGGGCCAGAGGCCCGTGAGCTGCCTAATGAGGCCTCTCTCTGCCAGGTTTAGAGCTGCCTTGCACGTCTCTTCTTTAGGAAGGGCCACTAAAGGGATTTTTTCCATTTTCTTGATGAACTTCTGTTGAGTCGTCGATGGCGCTCATTTCGGGGCTGCTTCGATCATTGCTTAAGGCTATCACCTTTGGAGGCGGGTTGGAGAGGCCCCCTGAGGAATCCATGGTGAGAGCGCCTCAGTGCTGTGCGCAGGGGCGCAGCATCCACAAGGGCGCACAAAGGAACACCCAGCAGCCAAGAGATGGAGAATACGCTGCCCTTCTGCGCTGCCAAAGGGCTGGATCGACCTGCGGCTTCAGTGAAGGCGAGCCAGAGGCGATTAGGGCTCCCGCAGCCCAGCTCAATTTTTAGAAATGAATTTTGCTCATAAAAAGTAGGTTTGTGCTATTATTAAATTCCTCTATATCTTAAATCAATAAACTATTTTTAAGAAAAACAATATCTTAACCAAACAAACAATTAGTTATCAATATAATTATCATAAAAAAGATTACATCAAATATTTAGTAATTATAAAATAAATTTTACATTAAATAACCTAAATATAATTATTTTAATTATAAAATATATAATTACATAAAAAATGGTCATAGAATTTAATGTAAACCTAAAGTGTATTAAATACAATTTAAAAATGAAATGTGAATAAGGATCCTAACATTTTTGCACCAAATGACAATTGCGGGAACAAATCACATGTGTATAAGCCCAAATGATAAATTGCATGAAGAAATCACAAAACTGTATGGGCGTTAATTAAAGAATTGCATAATAAGAGTTAACAATCCACAACACTTACATCGAGATTAATGAAATGAACATATATAAAAAATATTGGAAAAAGTATTAGTGATGCGATAATTATTTATTTATTTTAAAATTAATTTTAATTTAGGTTGATGTCATTTTATTTATTAGTTGGAATAAGATTGATTTACTTATCATGGGATGTTTGTCACTATGATTGTATGAGGCACGGTTAAGTTTAGATGTTTCTTTAGAAGTTTAATTTCTCTAAAGTAGCTTCTAATTCTCAACCTCTCCTCGTGAAATTTGAACTTGTAACCTGACAAGAACAAAACCCCACACAAACAAATAATTTCATAATATAGGATCATTTTAGCTCAATGATAATCATCTTATGAAATTTTGAAATATTCACTAAGTTTTCTTACTCAAAATAAATAAATATTATAAATTTAATTTTTAAATTTTTATAAAAAGATTTATTATTTAACGCTAAAGTTTTCATTAATATGTCATAAATTTTGAATAAAAGAAATAAAGTATAAAAAGGCATTTTAATTTTTTCAAACAAATTATATATTTGGGTAGTTTTAAATTTAAAAGAATATCAATAAAAGAATATAAAATGATGATGTTGCTGTTATTGAAGATTGAGAGGGATAAAAGTCTTAGGGATTATTATCGAGTAAATTGATAAAGTAGAGTCAAAATTATCAAAAAAAAATTGGAAAGATTACTAATAAGGAAGTTATTACACTCACATTATTTCATGTATTTCTCATTTTTCGTGTAGCATGGTCTATTGAAAGTATGCAACATGGGTTCTCCTAGGATGAGGAATTAAATTATGCATCCAATGAGTACTCTCACTCAAAATTTGAGTAAAATTGTAAACAGATAAGTTGAAAAAATAGTTTTTTTTTTCCTCTAAAACTGTAAACAAATAAGTTGAAAAAGCAGTTTTTTTTTTCCTCTAAAATTTGATGATGTAATATAATATTATTTTCTTATTTCCACTATTATTTTATAATATTCCTTAGCAGGCCCATTTTATACCTAAAAAATTCTCTAATGAAACTAGTTCGGGCGATAGTAGCTTATCTCTAAGAAGAGATATGACAATTACATGCCTTCTGAACTGTGTTACAATGAGGCTCAGAGGCCTTTTTATCATTAAGCAATAATGAAAACCCCAAAACATCTAAAAATCTAACCCAAGGAGATGAAACATCAAAATTTTGTGGGCCTTGTTAGGGTTAGTTGGAACGTCAACTTTCTAGGGTCGTAGCTTTGGAATATGATCTTCGTTTGCCTATCATAATACCTCATTTCTAAGATCTTCAAGAGGAGGCCGAAAGAACATTGGAAAATTGGTCTTGCACTTTTTTTGTCTCTTTGATTCACTAAAAGAAACATGTTTTAGGCCGTCAAAATGGCTCCTAAATTTAGGACCCAAAAAATGCCAAAAATAGTAAGTTATGCTACAATTAAGGAAACTAAAAGAAATAATGGTGGGGTTCCAAGTGGAATAGGTGGGTGGACATAAATATCCATTTAGATCATTCCTCCCCCCTTAGGAACCAATGGTCCCCATTGCAATGAGTGCCTTCATGAAATGGGGAAACTTTTGTTGAACTTGGTCCCTAGTGAGCCACTTACCTTGATGCAGGAGTTGTTCCTCTTTGACAACCCGATATAGTTGGATCTTCTGTTGGCGATTGTTTTTTATCTGTCTGTCCACAAGCTGATCAGTTGTGACCTATTCCATGTAGTTTGAGTTGAGTTCTATGGATATTAATTGTTTTGTAATACCTGATGTGTCCAACAATGGTGGAAAGTATGGCCTAAGGCACTCCACATTGAACACTAGGAGTAGGCCAAGGAATGGGGGAATGTTGAGCTTGAAAGTGTTGTCTCCTACAGCCTTGGTGATGGTGTAAGTCCCGTATCGGAGTGGTTGGATCTTTTGATGGGCTATAGAAAGGCGTCCTTTTTATAAATGAAACTAAACTTTGTCGCCCACCTAAAACTTATATGGCACCCGATGTTGATCATGTCGTTACTTGTACTTGGCATTGGAATTCTCCAAGATGTTGTGAACTTGCTGGTGGATGTGTTGGATGCATTCAATAAACCTGGTTGTTTTATTAACCTCAAACTCTACATGTGTGGATTATGTTTGTGTAGTCACATGAGGCATGGCAACATCAATCAGACACAATGGTTGAAATTCCAAACCCACTTGAAAGGGACTGCGACCAGTCGAGCTATGGCAAGCTCTGTTATAGTTGTGTTGCACATAGGAAAGGATTTCATCCTAGGTTCGTGGATGCTTGGAATTGTACATGTGGAGTATCTGCACCATCATCCTATTGTCAACATCTGTTTGGCCATCATTCTAGGGATGGAATGCAGTCGACTTGGTGAGATTGGTGTCCAATAGTGTCGAGAGGCTCAACTAGAATGTGTCTAGGAAAGTGCTATCATGATATGATATAATGGTTCATGGGATCCCAAAATGTACCCACATTCATTCAAAACACATTTTGGCAGTTTCCTCTACTGTGATACTCTTCCCGTAGGCCTCCAATACAACCATCTTAGAAAATATGTCCACAACCACAAATATACAGTCATTTCCATGCTTGTTAGAGGGAAGGCTAGAGAAATATTCCATGGAGATGGATTCCCAAGGATGGTTGGGAATAGGCAGAGGAATGTATAGACCTTGCTTCTTGATGGTTGGCTTGGTGGTAGCACAAGAAGTGCAAGATCTAATATATTTTCCAAAAACCTGTCGAAGTTTTGGCCAATAAAAATACTTCTATAATAGGACCATATTTTTCTCCACACCAAAATGTCATATGGCCCAACTGTAGTGCTCCTCCAAAATCAACTTAGCACACTCGCTTGAACGAACACAAAGGTTTACTAGGTAGCATATTAATTCATCTTGGAGGTGTAATTGGAACTTGCTTGCCATCCACTAGCGTCTGATATCTCTGAAAACTCTGGATCATTCTTGTAAAATTGTGGCCATCAAGAGGTCTCGTGGCCACAAGGGCTCAGAACAATACTTAGTGTTGCAACTAGGGGCCGACTGAGGCGATTTGCAACATGACTTGGGTTGCCCTTTTTGTATTTAATGTTCAAGTGGAATTGTTGCAGATATGTAAACCACTTCTGATGGCGATCGTTCTGCAACTTCCCTTGTGTATGTATAAATTGAAGAGGTCAACGATCTGCATGGATGATTGTCTCCTTCCACAGAATGTAATATTCATTGTCAGCAATCCTACATGATAGAATACATATCTTTATCACTGATGGGTTACTTTCGAATTGTATCCGAAAGTGTTTCGCTATGATAGGCCATCAGATGCCCATGTTAGGTGAGGACTACATTAATATCATAGTCAAAGGCATTTGTGTCAATTTCAAATGGTTTTTGCAAGTCTAGAAATGTGAATACATGTGTAGATTAGAGGCGATCACTTAACTCAAAAAAACCTTATGTTGCTACTTAGACCAGGAAAAGTTTGCTTTCACCCTGGCCTTGGTAACTCGACTCAAATGTCAAGTGATATGGGAGAAACCCAATACGAACCTCTAACATAAATTTGCAAGGCCCAAAAAGTTGTGAAGCTTTGTTAGAGTGGTTGGGGCTGGGAAATCCTAAATGACTTGGATCTTAGTTGAATACACATGCATGTCATGCTCATTTATGATGTAACCTAGATATTAGACCTAGCTCATGCCAAAGGTGCATTTCTCCAGGTTGGCACATAGTCTGTTCTGTCGTAGGTTTTGAAGGATATGTCAAATGTGTTTCAAGTGCTCTTCACAAGTCATGTTGAAGATAATAATGTTGTCCAAATAAACAATAATGAACAATTTGGTGAAGAGCCACAAGATATCATCCATCAACATTATAAAATTTGTAGGGGAATTTCTCAACCTCAAAGGCGTTAGACTCTGTCTTGTCAGCTCACTGCAGTCAAATTCACCAAGGTTCATTTCCCGTCACTAGCAGTCATTAAATGCCATTTTGATCATAAGAGTCATTTTATGTCTTGAGTCCAGGGTTTTGTCTGCAGAAGTGTGAAATAACGCAGTACGTTTTTCAGGAATGTCATCGTCAATAATGCGAGATTGATTCTTCTTCAAAACCCTGTTTTGAAGAAGAAATCATTTAATGTGTTTTTTAGAATATGTAATTTGTCAAAATGTTTCAAAATTCTCCAGCTCTTCAAATGGCAGCAGATTTTGAAGAAGAAATCATTTAATGTGTTTTTTAGAATATGTAATTTGTCAAAATGTTTCAAAATTCTCCAGCTCTTCAAATGGCAGCAGCTTCTGCAACTCCTATCCCTGCAAAAGCACAAACAGAAAGAACATCATCAGCAATCAGAGACAAAGCGAACAAAACAGAGTGTTGCATCCAAATGCCAGAAATGATGGCACTGGTTCGGGTCTTGGCATTGATGGGAAGATCTTGTTCCGATGCTTGAAAACTTAGGACATGATATTTTCTTCAACAGTTGTAGATCTTCCAGTTCTTTTGAGTTGGTTTCTCCAGAGTATCACTTTAGTGATACATGCCTTGATTATGGTGTTGAGAAACCTCCCACAGCTGGTTGAGGTACTTATCTTTAGTTTTGTTGGACATCAACATGATTGTTGGACCTATGGAACAAATGACAATGCTTTTAAGTAAGTTTTATGGAGGTGGAGAGATTCCTAACTACAAGGTAGTCTGGTTAGCTACTACAAATACTTCAAGCATGGATTTAGAGAAGTTGAAGAGTGGAATGGTTCCATGTGACCTAATAATACATAAACCGATTCATGGCTCCCGCCTTCATGCTGTTTGGGAACTTTTACAGGACTTTACTATGAAAAGAATGCCACAGCCTTCAGAAGTTAAAGCATCGTCTGTTTTGAAGCAGAAGCAAACAAGTGATGAACCTTGCAGAATTGAATCTCTTTATAGAAATGGAATGGGTTGGGCAATAGACAAGATCAAAATCAGTTGCAGTTAGTATTCACAAAATATGACAAGAAATATAAAGATCACAACAGTAGTCAATAATGGAATTGGATGTTTGGCAAATTGCGCAATCTCTGAAGAATTGGAAATGGCAGCGGTGCGCGCTACCCATACAGGGTGCGTGCTACCCACTTAAACGCCATGGCTAGTGTTAAATAGCACGGGCGCTACCCACTTGAGGCGCGCTACCCATTGGGCAGGGGCACTACCCATATAGCAACAGAGCCCAGAAACTTTTGTTTTGCGCCCAGTATCGTATCAAATCGGCTCCATCGACTTGCAATTTGCATTCATGCGAGTGAAGGCAATATAGATGATTAACATGGTCCAACGAGCTTGACAAACATTGCAACGCACAAATATACTCTATGATTGGACCCTCGCCTTCTCTAATCTCTGCGTTTACATTTTAATTGTTGAAAGTCTCATACTTGGACCTGTACAGAGAATATTTGCTGGAACTGTGAAAGGCTATACTTAGGATATCTCCTTTTGCACGTGGCTGGATGGCACTATATTCAAAAGAAAAGTGATCGATCTTCAAGGCAAGGTTTTCAATCGAAGGTGTTTTCATTTAAAAATGGTTTTGTTTCAAATGGTAAATGTAACGTGGCAGCCAAAGCCAAATTGAGGTACAGATAACTATCCCAGCAAAGCAAATCGAATTGATTAGTCTATTTTGGGTCTTTAGTTGCAGTTCAGAAAGTTCAGCTACAGGTTCTGCCAATTTATTTTTTATCAACGAACAAATTGTAATGTTGTGCCTTTTTTAGAGCAGACTTTTCCTATTTTCAAGATTTCAGGTGAAACAGCGCCCTTGTTTTGGGTCGATCTGTTTTCTCCTAGGATTTTTTATTTTTTGTATTGAAAATCATTTGAGGAGAGGAGAGTTCTGAGAGGTGCGTGGAGGAGAACAGAGAGCTTTATTGTACAGTTGTTTGACAGAGATTAATGGAAAAATACAGCTCTGACTCCTGAGATTCTTGTGGTGTGGATTTAGCATTTTGTCTTTTCTTATGTTTCATATGTAGCTTGTAATGTTTTACATTTCATTTCATAATCATTTTCTGTTGAATACTTTTAAATGAGAAAGGCAGAATCCAGTTTACTGCTCTGCCTTGGGAGGTATTCATTTTCTATGTTTTCTTCAGTTTGATAAGGATTCAACTATTGCCCTTGTCAACCTCGCAGCGGTCTTTCACTACATATAATTCCAATTTGATTGTTAAAAGTCATGCTTATCTTGCCTCAGGAGATAATCTGCGTTTTTCATTTAATCTCTGCTCTTGCTATCTTTGCCCCATGCAGCCCAGAAAACTCAATCATTTATAAAAAAGCCCTTTCTATCAATTTACTAGCCTAAAATCAGTATTCCTTATCGATCATCTCAGCCCCTTTGAAGACTTGTCTGCCGAGATAGACACAGAGAGAGCCCTCTCCTGTCCTCGTAGGGCTAGGTACGAGGCTGAGCTTGGTTTGATGTTGCCTTGAACCTCGCCTTCTTCAGCCTAAGGCAGATTCGAGCCCTAACATAGTGGCGACCATACTGGGGAAGATGGTTTGCTGTTGATGTGACATTCGACTTGTAGATTGTCCTGCTCCAGTACAGGATAACAAAGTTGCAGATCTGATGCTGATGGTGGACAGCAGTCAGACACATATGAAGGCTGAAACATTCACCTGGTGACTCCAACTCGATCTAGACATTCCAGTGCTCGCTGATCCATTTATGCAATGGTAGGGTATGTGGCAAACACTGCACTGTGTGAAGCTGTAAAAGAAGTAAGAAATCAGTTAGCAGATTTTGAAATGAATGAAGATTTTTTCAATGCCTTGCTTCAATGTTTGAAATCTCATAAACTTCCTCTTGAAACTAAAACTAGTGTCTGTGAGTTAGTTGTTGAAATAATTGAGAAGGAAATTCAATATTTGAATGAGCAGATCCAATCATATGATTTCCAAGACCCTAAAAAGCTCTTGGAAACTCTTCCTCCTTCGAAAAAAGAAACAATAGAGTTGCCTACAGATGTTTTCATTAATCGTGTGTAGCTGGATGTATGTATTGCAGAGTTGGGGCAGCAAAAGGAGTCTAGCTTTCGCGATCCTATTGCGATGTACATGGAAATGTTTTTCAGTTTCACTGACAAATCAAACTGTCTTTTACACGCTCAGGCTCATTACGTGCATGAAGGGCTGCCAGCAATTACATCTGTGTCCTGGTGGAAGCATTCTCAAGCGGCATCATTCTCAGGTTTACTTGAATGGTTGATCTAGCATTTCTGTATTACCTGATCTACTGTTGTTACAGCAAATTAGGGTAGATTTTGTAAATAAATAAGCAGCCACAAGGCAGCGTTTCGTTCTGAGTTTCATTACAGTTTTAGTGTGAAGTTTGCCGAGTCAGTTTTTCAATCATTTCAGTCAAGTTTCAGTCCATAAATGAGTCAAAAGTATTGTGTTGTTTGTTGAAATAATGACTCCATTTCCCAATGGACGGAGGCACTGTCTGCTCTCCCAAAGCTCTGCGATTCTTGGCACCTCCAAAAAGCGGCAGCTGCCATCCCCATTGGAGCCAATGTTAGACTCCGTCTTGTCAGCTCGCTGCAGTCAAATTCACCAAGGTTCATTTCCCTTCACTAGTAGTCATTAAATGCCATTTTGATCATAAGAGTCATTTTATGTCTTGAGTCCAGGGTTTTGTCTGCAGAAGTGTGAAATAACACAGTAAGTTTTTCAGGAATGTCATCATCAATAATGTGAGATTGATTCTTCTTCAAAACCATGTTTTGAAGAAGAAATCATTTAATGTGTTTTTTAGAATATGTAATTTGTCAAAATGTTTCAAAATTCTCCAGCTCTTCAAATGGCAGCAACTTTTGAAGAAGAAATCATTTAATGTGTTTTTTAGAATATGTAATTTGTCAAAATGTTTCAAAATTCTCCAGCTCTTCAAATGGCAGCAGCTTCTGCAGCTCCTATCCTTGCAAAAGCACAAACAGAAAGAACATCATTGGCAATCAGAGACAAAGCGAACAAAATAGAGTGTTGCATCTAAATGCCAGAAATGATGGCACTGGTTTGGGTCTTGGCATTGATGGGAAGATCTTGTTCCGATGCTTGAAAACTTAGGACATGATATTTTCTTCAACAGTTGTAGATCTTCCAGTTCTTTTGAGTTGGTTTCTCCAGAGTATCACTTTAGTGATACATGCCTTGATTATGGTGTTGAGCAACCTCCTACAGCTGGTTGAGGTACTTATCTTTAGTTTTTTTGGACATCAACATGATTGTTGGACCTATGGAACAAATTTCAATGCTTTTAAGTAAGTTTTATGGAGGTGGACAGATTCCTAACTACAAGGTAGTCTGGTTAGCTACTACAAATACTTCAAGTATGGATTTAGAGAAGTTGAAGAGTGGAATGGTTCCATGCGACCTAATAATACATAAACCGATTCATGACTCCCGCCTTCATGCTGTTTGGGAACTTTTACAGGAACTTACTATGAAAAGAATGCCACAGCCTTCAGAAGTTAAAGCATCGTCTGTTTTGAAGCAGAAGCAAACAAGTGATGAACCTTGCAGAATTGAATCCGTTTATAGAAATGGAATGGGTTGGGCAATAGACAAGATCAAAATCAGTTGCAGTTAGTATTCACAAAATATGACAAGAAATATAAAGATCACAACAGTAGTCAATAATGGAATTAGATGTTTGGAAAATTGCGCAATCTTTGAAGAATTGGAAATGGCAGCGGTGCGCGCTACCCATACAGGGTGCGCGCTACCAACTTGGTGCGCGCTACCCACTTAAACGCCATGGCCAGTGTTAAATAACACGGGCGCTACCCACTTGAGGCACGCTACCCATTGGGTAGGGGCGGTACCCATATAGCAACAGAGCCCAGAAACTTTTGTTTTGCGCCCAGTATCGTATCAAATTGGCTCCATTGACTTGCAATTTGCATTCATGACAGTGAAGGCAATATAGATGATTCACATGGTCCAACGAGCTTGACAAACATTGCAACGCACAAATCTACTCTATGATTGGACCCTCGCCTTCTCTAATCTCTGCGTTTACATTTTAATTGTTGAAAGTCTCGGACTTGGACCTGTACAGAGAATATTTGCTGGAACTGTGAAAGGCTATACTTAGGATATCTCCTTTTGCACGTGGCTGGATGGCACTATATTCAAAAGAAATGCGATCGATCTTCAAGGCAAGGTTTTCGATCGAAGGTGTTTTCATTTAAAAATGGTTTTGTTTCAAATGGTAAATGTAACGTGGCAGTCAAAGCCAAATTGAGGTACAGATAACTATCCCAGCAAAGCAAATCGAATTGGTTAGTCTATTTTGGGTCTTCAGTTGCAGTTCAGAAAGTTCAGCTACAGGTTCTGCCAATTCATTTGTTATCAACGAACAAATTTTAACGTTGTTCCTTTTTTAGAGCAGACTTTTCCTATTTTCAATATTTCAGGTGACACAGCGCCCTTGTTTTGGGTCGATCTGTTTTCTCCTAGGATTTTTTATTTTTTGTATTGAAAATCATTTGAGGAGAGGAGAGTTCTGAGAGGTGCGTGGAGGAGAACAGAGAGATTCATTGTACAGTTGTTTGACAGAGATTAATGGCAAAATACAGCTCTGACTCCTGAGATTCTTGTGGTGTGGATTTAGCATTTTGTCTTTTCTTATGTTTCATATGTAGCTTGTAATGTTTTACATTTCATTTCATAATCATTTTCTATTGAATACTTTTAAATGAGAAAGGCAGATTCCAGTTTACTGCTCTGCCTTGGGAGGTATTCATTTTCTATTTTTTCTTCAGTTTGATAAGGATTCAACTATTGCCCTTGTCAACCTCGCAGCGGTCTTTCACTACATATAATTCCAATTTGATTGTTAAAAGTCATGCTTATCTTGCCTCAGGAGATAATCTACGTTTTTCATTTAATCTCTACTCTTGCTGTCTTTGCCCCATGCAGCCTAGAAAACTCAATCATTTATAAAAAAAAAAAACCCTTTCTATCAATTTACTAGCCTAAAATCAGTATTCCTTCTCGGTCATCTCAGCCCCTTTGAAGACTTGTGCCGAGATAGACCCGAAGAGAGCCCTCTCCTGTCCTCGTAGGGCTAGGTACGAGGCTGAGCTTAGTTTGATGTTGCCTTGAACCTCGCCTTCTTCAGCCTAAGGCAGATTCGAGCCCTAACAAAAGGCATGACCAACCATTCAAAAAGGTCCTCCTTGGATTTGAAGGTGGTCTTCCATACATCTGTGGGCTTATTGACGGTGCTGAAAATCCATCAACCAAAGGGGCCTCTCCGGGGTGAAGTCCCAATTATACCTCACACCATTTATAATAGGAACCTATCTAGGATATCAACCCGACTGTCATATATTATTATAAGTTTTCCTTGGATGCAAAGTTAATCACAAGAGACTAATGCACAGGTAATCTCCGATCAGCAAGTGAGTATGCCTGGTGAGAGTTTGGTTGTATGTATGTCACGATTCTTCTACTGCGGAGTGAAAGGAAAGTTAGCCTCTAGGAGAGAGGTAATAGTACCACCCTAGTAGACACACACACACACACACACACATATAGAGAGAGAGAGAATATATGTCTAACATCCAGTGGAATAGTCCACAAAGATGAGACGGTCATTGCAACCATTATGAACAAGAAAGATTTGTCTAACATCTAGCAGAATAGTCCACAAAGATATGATAGTCATCACAACCATTACAACACATTCTCAATAAGATAAGAATTAAAATCACTGAAATAGTTAAACTAGTTTAGCACGGATGAAAGAAAACATGAATTACAAACATCCACAGAATAGTCTTACAAGTATTCATAATCCATGCATGAAAAATTTGTTGGCCATGAGGATTCTAATATTAATTAAAACTCCCAAGAAACATTTACACAACGAACACCACTAGCTCCAATAGTGGAGTGTTGGAACCACTCCTTTCTCCCCAAAAGAACTAGATTGTCTCTCTAATGCCTTGCAGGAGGAGCCAAGGTGAAAATTCCTTTCCTCATACAATGAGGGTGTATACATGACCAATGGGGAGGTGACGCTTCACCTTCATTGTGACTCTTTGACTACCCTCATGACTGTTTAACTTCCTATGACTCTTCAACTTTACATGACTCTTCATATTTTGTACATGTCCTTTGGACTTTCACTTTACAATTCAAATTGTAAATTACATAATCCACAATAATTATGTGGCATGTGATGACTCATGACATGACAATGATGACATGTACTTCTTGATGATATGGCAATGTCAAGCCATTCTTGTTTTTCCTTGCTATGTGTCTTCTTGAGGATGCTCTTCTACCAACCTCGATATGGATTAGAAGTAAGGAATCTTCAATGATATCGAGTCTTGAGTTGTGGTTGCAAAATGGAGTCCATTTTCTCTCTATTGATTAATTAGATTGTGCAATCATATAGATGTATTTCAACATGTTTCCCCCCTTCTTCTCCTTCTTTATCATCCTATCATGGTATGATAGGGTACTGACATCTAAAGTTCACTCTATTGAGAAATGGCAACAAGAAATTCCAGTTTAATTTGTCCTTGAATTAAACTATGAATTAAAATAGAATTCTTTTTTCATAGCAATTTGAAAATAATTAATTAAGTTTAATTAACTTATTTAATTTAGGAAATTCGAATTGGAAGTCTTTTAGAAGACATGTATATGTTATCCCTAACTTATAGGAGTTAAGGATGAGTTATGAATGAGTTGTAATTAGTTAACTCAGTTTATTGAGTTAAGTCCAGTTAAATTAGTTCTAATCATTTTCAGGAACTAATAGTGAGTAAACAGTCAGTTGGGACACTAGTGACCTAATTAGTGCTACTTTAGTTAACTGAAGATTCCACTATCAGAAACTCATGCATGTTGATTCTGAGAAAGACCCGGTTGAGACTAGAGTGCAAGGAAAGTGTACTATTTCTTTTATATTTTTCTGAGTTGCACTCATAGTGCATGCAATCAAGAATTGATCCTTGAGGGATTGCGTTATTTTTAGAGACTTTATTTCCCTTTAAATACAAGCTATCCTTCATAGGAATTACACATTGGAATAGAGACTTGGAGAGCTTCTGAAGAGGCTAATATTTGGCCTTGAGATTGGTTATGAGTTGGAGATTGAATTTGCTAAGTGTTGGGATTGTTCTAGAGAGAACATGCATTTTAATTTAATCTTGATATTCTGAATTAATACAAAACAAATAGTGGGGTTTTGAGTTGTGGATTTCTTTGGATATTTATTGTGTTATGTTCCTTTGATTATCTTCCTTTCTTGATTATTGTTTGCTATATTTTTATGGATTTCTGCAGTAAAGAGTAGAAGTAGATTCTTATCTCTTGCTTTAGCAAATTGCATTAGCTTGTGAATCTACAGGTTTTTCTACATGGTATCGGAGCAAGATTGTTTTTTGGGCCAAGAGTTTGCTGAGAAGTTCTGAGAATTTTTGTGCAAAATTTTCATAACATAATTGCATATTTGGATTCCTTGGGAAAATATACCCAAATTCAAAAAAAAAATCGGTCGAACCGGAGTTCGGATGAGGGAGATATCGTTGATTTAAAATCAGCTCTCTAGAGGAGATTTCAAAGTTTTGTGTTTTTGGGTTACATGTGAAAGTCAAATTTGCATACATACTTCAGGATTGGCAAACGGAGTTCCAAGGGTTGAGGTTTGAGTATGCCTTGGAAGGCATCTCAAATTTTATATACTGGAGGGACATGATGGAGGTTGTGCTAGAAGATAATGGCTTGAAGGAATTCATTGATCAAGAAGTCCACACACCAGCAGCCACGGATGCACTTGGACGAATGGAAGAAGTGTGTGGTGAATGCAAGGCGGATAATCCTTGAGGGAGTTTGAGACCACATATTCTTGAGTCTCCATGGCAAGAAAACTCTGCATGCTACGTGGAAAATATTAACGGACTTTTATCAAAATAGCAGTGATAAAGGGAAGTTGGCACTGAACACCTGGTCAAGAAGGTAGAGGAGGTTGGGTGATTGTGCAATTGTGCATCTTAGAAGCTCAAGGGATGGGCTTTAGGTTAGATATTTCACAATGCATAGTTGAGGCCAAACTGTATGGTTGAATTGCACAATTTAGGAGGCCAAGGCTTGGGCTTGAGCACTAAAATTGTGTAGTGCACAGTCCTGGGAGGCAAGAACTATGCATTGCGCAGTTTCAAGAGGTAGGGTCACAGCTAAAGGGATGATATTGCACAATGCAAAATTCAGGAGGGCCAGATGAGGCTAGGTTGCTTGGTCAGAGAGCTTTTGAAAATCGACTAAGTGTGAGATTGGTGAGGTTGATGTGAATAGTGATAAGACTCGACAGTGACCACACACTTAGAATACTTGACGACACAACAACATAGATCATCCAAGAAATATGAACAATACTTTTCTCTCAGCGCGACAACTTTGCGATGAATTATGACAAGTCTGACACCAAAGATGCACTTTGCGACAACCATGAAGACACTTGTGTGACAATGTTTACAACTTTTGGAATGAGTGCGACAGATATTTATATGGTAAGTGGTGAGCCCTAGTATTGCACCAAGAATTTTGCAACTCCCAAGGGCTCCTCAACTCAAATTATCAACCCCGGGTTAGTACAAACTTCGAGATGACAGTGCTATATGCATAGCAAATAGGATTCCACTCATGCCACCCTCAGTTGTCACATTAGATCAAAAAGTGCTCAAAGATCCTTCCTTCTACAAAAGTAGAATGTAATCCTTATAAAAGGACAGATTATAATTTGCTTCTAGTTATGAAAATATAAATTCCATTGACTCAACTTGTAAAATCCTAACTACTTAATTCATGAAAAGAAAAAGGCTAACCTGCTTGTAGAAATCAAGCGATGTTATCTTGCAAATTCATCAAATTACCTCATCTACTTGTAGGAAGGAAACTAATTTATCTTGCATAATTCATCAAACTACCAATCAAAATTGCAAACAACATCTACCTAGTTCATACTTGTTCATAAAGCAATAGCCTACTTGCATGATAAAGAGACTAACTCTACTCTGTTTTTGCAGTGAAGACAAGGAAGGTTAGGGGTCATTATGCATCTATGCTAAGTTAAAGTTGTAGTTTGGGTCGAAACTAATGAAGAAAAAGGTTTATATAGGTTTTCTATAGGCGATTGCTACATGAGGTCTTTAATACTACAGGAGGGCATCCAAGTGGTTTTTTAGGGTGAAAACATTGGCTTGAGGGTATGGATAGGGTGATAGAGTTGAAGAAAATGAAAGGAGCTTAGTTTTAGCCCCTAGCCAAGCTCAGGAGCTCTCAGAGGTCTGTCTTGCACTAGGATGAGTGCTCTTAGTGACCTAAGACATAATAGCTTATAAAGTAGGGTTTTTGGGACTAAGTTTTTGAGGTGGGAGGAGAATATGAAAGAGATCAGGATGGAAGTTGTGAAGGTTCCCTTCCCTACAATCAATGACATGCATGCATCCATTTATAATTTACAAAATGAAATAACTTATGATGGAAAAAATCAGTTGAATTTAAATGACATCTAATTCATTAAAAACTCTAATCTAATCAATTAAGTAACTTCCAAACTATAGAAAGAAAATGGAAAACAAGACAACCAGCACTAATCTATTTCTAAGAAATCATAAACCCAATATTTTTGGGTTTTGGTTGTTATACTTTCCACTCATTCTTCCATAACAGAGGTGATGTAGAGGATGCAACCACATGATTTTATAGGTTAACTTCTACTAAAATGCAAGAAACTATGAACTGCCTGGAATCAAGAAGAAACATAAGTACAAGAATAGGGACCAAAGCCTCTAGGTTGGGCCCAAACCCCAAAGGTCTTAGCACTCTAAAACTAACTCATATGCAAATTAAAATCCAATTTCTCATTATCAAAAACTGCAGGTTTATTACATCACATAAAAGTTTAAAATAACAATGTCAAGCTTGGAGCTCAATAGCTACACCTATATGAACAAAAATTTTGAATCATAATGAGCTCTTCCTCTAGCTTATTTATAGAAAAGGGTAGTTGAAGAAGCTCCCTTGAAAATATGAATGGTTCCCTCCTTGATCTTGAAAATGGTGGATCTTGTCCTTCTTGATCTTCACTTCAACTAGGAGTCACTCAACTGCCAATGAAATCGAACAGGTGAGAGAGGATATGGTGTTCCCAAGCAAAGTTTAGGGAGTTAAGGAGGTTGATCAAGTGCTCAAATTTATGCTCAAAAATAAAAGTGTAGGAATCTTAATAATATTATCTTTAGATCGAAGATCTCATCATTCTTAATCCAATGCTGTGAACGACACTCAAATCCGAGCTAGTATACAGAAGTTAGAGCAAGTCGAAGTTCAGGTTTGACTTTCTCACATGGCAGGATTGGATGATGTGGTAGGTTCCATCAGTGAACCGGGAGGCGCCAAGTGGCAGGCCGTCATTGGCCCCCGCATATCGCAAATCGCAAGTCGTAGGCAGATCGTGTTAAAGAATCATCCCTAGAGCAAGGAAGGATTGCAATGCAATAAATTGCAATCGCACTTCGCAAAAGGTAGGCAGGAAGGCATTTAGAAATTCGTTGGAGGTACGATGCGATGGATCGCAACCGAAGATCGGTGAAGGTAAGATAGTTATAATAATCAGCCCACCGCGTACACAAAACTTAAGCCCGTCGGTCCTTGCCAATTGTGATTTGCGATAAGACTCGAATGACAAATTATGGCCCACCACACAGCGAAATTTTCACCCAGTTAACGAATTTGGGGCTAATTTGTAGGATCATGCTAGAAATGGAGCAATTTGTGGAGCGAATAGTGGGAAAACTAGGAGAAGTCATAACTTCTTCATTTTTCCACCAAATTGGTTGCAAAAAGAGGCTAGATAGCCATTTTTTTAGTAATATGGACTCATGGGAGCAGGTTTCAGAAGCATTTGAGCATTGTAAACACAGATTTTTACACTTTTGAGCATAATAGAGAAGACCAAGCAATTGGAAGCTAGATCAAGGAGACATGGTCGAGGAGGGGTGAACTCCTTTATCATGTGCTTGTTGTAATGTGTTTTTGATGATTTTCTATACATGTTTATGTTGTTGTTCAATTTTTGGTTATGTTAAATTTCTCCTAAAATTAACAGAAAAGCTCTTCATTTTACTTGCAAAAATTGATGAATCCTTAAGCACAATGAAAGCATTTTTTTTATAATCTAAGGAAGATCTTAGCACTACAAACTAATATTCTAAATCAGATCAATTTGGTATTAGAGCACTAGGTTTTTATTTATGAAAGAAGAATTTAATTATTTGCAAGTTTATGTCATGATTACAAGGCTAAAACTCAAAATAGGTGAAGGAAAGCTGGTTGGAAGCCCTGAAGTTGGTTCAAGGGGATGGAGAGCAAGGTTTCCACAATCTACAATACCAGTTCAGCCTCAAGTTGTAGTTGAGACTCCAAAGATCATGTCTCATGAAGGACAACCTACAAACATGACAGAAGATGAGAAGACCTTCAGAAAGGCTTTCTTTCATATGACAGGGATGGTGAAGGTCCTCTATGAAGAGAGGAATACTAGGTTGCAAGGATAAAGTTCAAAACCTCCCAAAGGAGAAGGCTCTTTAGGAGGAGGTAATAGAAAAGGAGGTAATGGAAATGGATACAAACCTCCACCCTCTCCACCATCTTCGTCATCTTCTTCTTCACAAGCATCTTCACCCTCTTCCACTAATACAACCCTTGCTCATACTCATCATCATTCTTCAAAAGGAACTGGTAAATCACCTTTCTTAAAACTTGATGTTAAATTCGAGTTGCCTATGTATAGTGGTGAAGTGAATGTAGAGAAGCTTGATAATTGGATTCGTCAGTTGGAGGTCTATTGTAGGATTCAAAACCTTCAAGAGGATGATATAAAAATTCAATTAGCTTCCTTGAGAATGGAGGGTGCAGAACTAGTATGGTGGGAATCAAAGACCCAAGAGGGATTAAAAAACACAGTAAGATCTCAATTTCTTGGAATGATTTAATTGTTACAATCAAAAGAAAATTCTACCCTCTAGCATATATGTAGAAATCCATTATGAATTCTCAGAACTTTAGATAGCTTAAAGGTCAAAATGTGCAATATTATACCCAAGAATTCATAAAACAGTCTCTAATGTTAGGTGTAGATTTGCAATCATAGGACACATTGCTGAACTACATAGGGGGTTTACACAGTTACCTTAGGCATAGTATCTTAATGTTTAATCCCAGTAATCTAGATGGTGTGTGTGTGCAGGCCACTCATCTTGAGGAAAGAGGTAAAAACACTCTAGAAGAAGGTAGTAAAAAGTCGTTTAAGGGTAAAGTGAAAGAAAAGGGTTTCAAGGGAAAGAAAAATGCATCCATTAAAAAGGAAGGAGAGAAAACAATATGTAAACATTGTTCTAGAGAGGGTCATGATGAAGCTCACTATTGGAAGATTCATCTTGAAATGAAACCAAAGAAATTCAACAAGAAAGGAAAAGAAAAGATAGATACAATCACTCAAGAAGAGTATTTTGGATTCGAATTGGGCGATGAAACAAAAATCACAGCCATGGAGTTTCAAGGAAAGGAATCCATTTCCAGCACTAGTTCTTAAAACTCACATAATGAAACTCCAAATGAAAAGAGGAGAATAGAATTGTTGCACATAAGGGTGATATCGAAGCATACCAAGATTGATACGTTGTTTAATAGCGGCTTTCAAGCCAATCTTATCTCAGAAAACATTGTCAAGAGTTTAAATTTGGAAACTGTTCCACATCATAAACTGTATCCACTTGGATGGGTATGTGACAATGCACAATTGCAAGTTACGATAAAGTGTAAATTGAAATACGCTATCACTGAAAAATTCATATATGAAGTGGAGCTTGACGTTGTCCCATTAGATATTTGTGGCATCATTTTGGGCCCCCATACCTTTATGACAGAAAATCTATTTTCCATTGACATGAAAACAAATATCACATATTCAAAAATGGAGTATAATATATTTTGAGAGCTCACCGCAAAAAAACAAATATTTTGCTTGTTAATGCAGGGCAGATGAAAAGACTAGTGAATTCAAGCAAGAATTTTATGCTTCTCATGATCAAACCCGAGAATGATATTGATTATGAAGTGTTTGATGGTTGTAATTCGAATTTGAAAACTGATTTGGTTGACGTTGTTAACCAATCTGATGAAATGTTTCAGGAATCAAAGGGATTACTTCCCAAGAGGGGAATCCAACCTGAGTTACAGTTGCAGCAAAAGTGTCTTCTTCCTAACATTGGCATGTACAGGATGTTAGTGATGGAAAGCACAGAAATTAAGACGCAAATCCAGGGATTGTTGAATAAAAGGATCATTCAGCCTACTCCTTTACTGTGTGGTGCACCTCTTGTTTTGGCACCCAAGAAGAATGGTAAGCATTTCCTTGAATGGGATTCAAGAAGTGGTTTTCATCAAAGTAGATTTGTTGAAGGAGATATAGGGAAGACAACATTCAAAACCAGGCAAGGTTTGTTTGAATGGCTTGTTATGCTTTTCGGTCTTTTCCATGCTCCTACTAATTTTATGCATATGAAGAAAGATGTGTTGAAGCCATTTCTAGATAAGATAGTTTATTTAGGGGACATTTTTATTTTCAAAAAATTTCATTATGAGCATGTCATGTGTGAGGAAAAAATACTTGATGTCGTATGTTAAGAAAATTTGTTTCTGAAGATGTCATAGTATATGTTGGATAAAACTTATTTGAAGTACTTGAGCCATGAAATTGGTTCTTCCAAGCGTGTTTAGGTTCCCAAAGGATTCTTGGCAGTCTGCGTGGGACATGGAGAAGGTGAGATGAAGCTAGACCTCTCCAATATTGAAGTTGTAACAGTCTGTGGTGGTATTGAATCCATTCTTGAATACACAGGTGAAAGAATTATACATCCCTGTGAAGCCATAGATTCCTTTTCTCTACTCATAATTTACGCAAGCAGGCTCAAGATAGTCATTTGGATAAGAGGCTTTTTGGGAGCAACCCAATGTTGGAGGAGAAATTTTGTTAATTTTTCTTCTATTGTAGTTCATTTTGATTCGTTGGAAGTTGTGCAAAAGGTATTCCAATGGGATGACAAACAACGACATGCATTTTATGCTTTAAAACAAAATATCAATACAACTCCAGTACTTGCTTTTCTAGACTTGATAGTCATTTAAGTTTCAGGGTGTTGTATGTGACTATGCCATGTGCGCAGTCTTTTTGCAATGTGGTAAGCCCATTTCTTTTCATTCATAAATTTTCGATGATAAAGTGTTTAAGTTGCAATGACAAAGGCACTTCCATTGGATGGGTTTTCATCTACTATTCCACTCGGTCAAAAGGTATAAGTGACAAATTTGTTGATGTTCTTTCTATGCCTATAGTTTGTATAAATACTTTCCTCAAGCATCATTTTGTTTTACATGAAAGTTATGTTCAGAAAAATACATACTTTCAAGATGTATATTCAAGCTTGAGTCAAAGGAATCAAGTGGAGGAATTTATTTACCATTTGCATCATAATGTACTGTATCATCTTGGTAAGAAGGATGTTGATACTGATAGTAACATGGACAAGGGACAAGAGTTCGTTGAATGACTCCAAATGTACATCAAATAGTACAACACTCGCTTGAAAAGGTTAAAGGCAAGTACACAGAAAGGCATGACAAGAATCGTCAAGATCACAGGTTCGAATTCAATGATCAATGGATCGAGATTGGAAAGGTGAGGGAACTGTACCCTCGCCTATTGGTCAATTGAAAGTGATCTTTTGGGGTCCAAAAGACTTCCAGTGGGGAGGAGTAATCAGGTGCTCAAAATTATGCTAAAAACTGAAAGTGTCAGAATATTGATAAGATTACCATAAGATCGAAGAGCTTGTCATTTTGGATCGAATGGTGTGAATGACACTCAAATCCGAGCTCGTATGCAGAAGTTAAAGCAAGTCAAAGTTCAGGTTTGACTTGCTCACATGGTAGGATTGGATGACGTGGCAGGTTCCATTAGTGAATCGGGAGGTGCCAAGTGGCTGGCCACCATTGGCCCCCGCATATCACAAATCACATTTTGCAGGTGGATCGTGTTAAAGAATTAGCCCCCGAGCTGGGAAGGATTGTGATGCGATAAATCACAAATGCACTTCAAAAAAGGTAGGCGGGAAGGCATTCAGAAATCGGCCAGAGGTGCGATGCGATGGATCGCAATCGCAGGTTGGCAAAGGGAGGACAGTCATAGTAATCATCCCCCAACATACCCGGTTGTGATGCGATCGATCGCAGATCGCAATCGCACACAATTCCAGCATTATGATTATTGTCGATACTCTGTCAAATTGTGATTGAGCGATAAGTTCCAGATGCAATGCGACTTCAGATTCCAGTTTATAATTTTGTTGGGTCCTCCACATTGTTATCGCAAATCGCCAGCCACGTACAAAAAACTTAAGCCTGTCGGTCCTCGCCGATTGCAATTTGCGATAAGACTCGACCGATATATTATTTCCTGCCGCGCGGTGAAATTTTCACCCAGTTAGCGGATTTTGGGGCTAATTTGTAGGATCATGCAAGAAATGGGGCAATTTGTAGAGCAAATAGTGGGAAAACTAGGAGAAGTCATAACTTCTTCAATTTTCCACCAAATTGGTTGCAAAAAGAGGCTAGATAGCCATTTTTTAGTATTCTGGACTCATGGGAGCGGGTTTCAAAAGAATTTGAGCATTTTAAACACAAATTTTTACACTTTTGAGCATAATAGAGAGGCCCAAGCCATTGGAAGATAGACCAAGGAGACATAGCCCAGGAGGGGTGAACTCCTTTATCATGTTCTTGTTGTAATTTGTTTTTGATGATGTTCTGTACATGTTTATGATGTTGTTCATTTTCTTATTTATGTTAAATTTCTTATAAAATTAACATAAAAACTCTTCATTTTACTTGCCAAAATTGATGAATCCTTAAACACAATGAAAGCATTTTGTTTATAAGATGAGGAAGATCTTAGCACTACAAACTAATATTCTAAATCAGATCAGAGGTGGACAAAATCCCTAGATTCTCTCCTAGTTGTCTGCATTTAGCCCTGCATAGTATTATCCTAAAAATTGCTTCATTTTCCTGTAATTAAACCACATTAGGCCACATATTATGAAAAACACCCTTTACTCCTCTTACTAAGAAAAATATAAAAAAAATGTGAATTAATGCAAGAGAAGGATAGTTTTAAGGTTGGAGGATGGCATATTAATCTTCAAAATGTACGTATTAATGGGACTCACCATCACCCCCTTGCTAAAAGTGTTTCTCATCCTCTGAGAAACTTAGTCATCCATGTGAAGCTCTTTCATAGCCTTGGTGGCCTCCCTGACATCCTAAGGTTCCTCAAATGTTTTTCCCTCTTGGGGGTAAAAAAGTGCATTCTTCTCTATTTTTGTCTATTCCTTCTACTTTGTTGCTTCATCTCTTCCTTCTTGTAAGCCTAGCAGCAAGGGTGGACTGAGCTTGAGCCCTATCCACTTGAATTTCATCCTCCGCACGTTCCTGTTATATAATGGTTTTCTCTCCATGGAATTCCTTAGCCTTTCAGGAGAGTGATATTCCCTAATCTGTAGACTGTGGGGTAAGGCTTTCCATCTCCACTAGCAAGCTTGTGGACATTATGTTCCCAACAATATGAATATGACTTCAAATTTTAGAATGGCTTGTTCATGGGTATAAAGTTATTTAGGTGCTAAAGAAGCATCATTGGAGATGAGGCCATGATTTCTAATGACAGCCCTTGGGCTCACTAACTCTGGCCTAATATACAATGGTTCATTTTCTTCCTTTGTCATTACCCTTCTCACTTCCTTAGCTCTTATCTCCTCATGAGTCATCCAGTATGTTAAGGCCATTAGCTTCATATCTCCCAATCTTGCATTGGGATCCCAAAAATTCATATTTGTTGTAGGTTTTAACCCTGTATAGAAATTAACTGCATATGAATTCTAAAAACAGAAAATAAACAATATCGAGAGCATAAAACATAAAACATATATACACAGAGATTTTCCCCTGGATCCCAAAACTGGGACTACCAGATTGATTTTTCATTATATTCCTTTCAATGTTACAATACATATATATACATGTCGAAGCATCCATAAACCACAATCCATTAACCCTGGATTATAACATAACCATAGTTCCCTTGATCAGATCTACAAAATATTATGGACAAAAAACCATCATGCCCAAAACCATGTGCAAAAACCATGCACAAAACCATAGGTAGGTTCGCCCACTAATATATGGTCCAAAAAAATTCCACAAGGGAATTGCGCCTGGCGCAACGAACAGGGGTTTCTATCACCCCCTGTAACCCCCTGTGCATGGGCTAGTCGTGGAAAGAATATAAATCACACCCAACATTCTCCCACTTGTTGTTTTCTTTCCATGGGGGGCCACAGGAGAGCTTAGTCATTGGTCTAGCCCTACAACTCCCATTGCTTCTCTATACCAAAAAAACTTATCAGTGCTCATAGACTTCGTCAATGCATATGCAACATTCTTCAAAGTGTCCACCTTTACGAGAAACACATTTTTGTCCTCAACCATATCCCTCACAAAGTGATACTGAACATCAATGTGCTTTGTCTTTGAATGATAAGAAGGATTCTTTGCCAAGAAAATTTCACTTTGGCTATCACAGTCTATCCTAATAGCTCATTGTACCAACCCCATACTTGAACACAATCTCTAAAACCAAATTGTTTCCTTGCTTACATGAATGCCTCCCATGTATTCTGCCTCTATAGTTGAAAGTGCCACTATAGACTGTCTCTTGCTCATCCAACTGACTCACCTCCAAATAGGTTAAATACATACCCACTTGTATATCTTCTCCAATCCAGATCTCCAGCCCAGTCTGCATCAACAAATCCATGGATGTCCAAAACTATATCCAATCCTGGTCTTCCTTGGTAGCACAAACCATAATCACTAGTGCCACACAAATACCTGAAAACCTGTTTTACTACTGTCCAATGCTCCTTCCCTGGTTTTGACATAAACCTACTCAATACTCCCACTAAATATGCAATTTCTGGTCTATTACAGATCATTTCATACATCATGCTACCGACTGCACTTGTGTATGGAACACGGGACATGTCCTCTTCCTTTTCTTTTGCCTTGGGACATTGTTCAACAAATAACTTTACACGGACGGGAATAGGAACCTTCACGGGTTTACTATCCTGCATATTAAACTTCAGCAGTATTGTCTCAACATACTTCCTCTGGTTTAAACAGAGCTTCCTCTTTTCCCGATCTCATTTAATTTCCATGCCCAAAATATAGTTTGTAGCACCAAGATCTTTCATTTCGAATTTGGAGGAAAATTGGGTCTTCAATTCCTGGATAATTTCTTTGTTATTTCCAATCAACAACATATAATCCACATACAAGACCAAATAAATAACATGGTAACCAATTAATTTAAAATACACAGTGATCTACTTTACTTGTGGTGAATCCAAGTCCCCGTAGATATGTATCAAATTTCTGATACCACATCCTTGGTGATTGTTTTAACCCATACTGAGACTTTTTTAACCTGCATACTAGTTCTTTCATACCTTTCATCGCAAAGACTTTAGGTTTATTCATGTAGATCTCTTTTTCTAGATCCCCGTGAAGAAATTTTTTTTTCACATCCTTTTGTTCTACCTAAAAATCAAAAGTAGTAGCAATAGATAAAAGTAATCTAATAGAAGCTGCCTTGGCAACAGGAGAAAAGATATCACCAAAATCAATTCCCAACACCCGAGAATAACCTTTTGTTACCAATCGAGATTTGTATTTATCGACCTTTCCTTTTGCATTCATCTTCTTCTTAAACACCCATTTGCTTCCAATGGGTTTCCTTCCAGCCAGAAACTCCACCAGATCCCAAGCCTCATTTTTGTGCAAAGATGTCATTTCATCAACCATGGCCTCTTTCAAGAGTTTTACATCCTATGAATCTATTGCTTCCCTGACAATTATGGGATCATCATCAATAATAGATAAAGAAAAAATTGACGAAAAAGTAGCTAGACTATACCTTTCTAGTTGCCTTCTTTCTCGAACTGATCTTCTCACAGCGAGAGATTGTGGTTCTTCATCTTCTAATTCCTCTTCTGCTATAGAGTTTGATTCCTCCTCCTTTAGCTCGACTCTATCTTCTTAGGTTCCTTTTGGTAGGACTTCATGTTTAATAACATCTTTCACCTCTCTAATCATCACATCATGGCTATACACAACCTTCCTTATTTCTGGGTTCCAAAGCTTATAACCTTTAATAAACCATCATTATACCCAGTAAAGATGCACCTTTCAAATTTACTATTCAACTTGGTTCTTTTCTCTTTTGGAACATGTACATATGCATCACATCCAAATACCCTTAGATTTGAAAGAGAGGGTTTCTTACTAGTCCATACCTCTTATGGAGTCTTATCCTCCAACACTGATGAATGTGATCTGTTGACCAACTAACATGCAGTCTCCATTGCCTCTGCCCAAAATTCTTGTCCTAACATGGCACCACTGTGCGTGCTTATTGCATTTTCCATCAATGTCCTCTTCATTATTTCCGCAACTCCATTTTTCTAAGATGTGTATCGAGTAGTCCTTTGTCAACCTATACCACACTTCTTGTATAACTCTTCAAATTCCTTCTTGCAAAACTTTCCACCTTTATCTGTCCTCAGCACCTTTATCTTCTTCTCTGTCTGGTTTTCCACCAAAGCCATAAATTCTTTAAACATGTCAAAGACTTCAGATTTCTTCCTAAGGAAATAGATCCATGAATTCCCTGAGAAGTCATCTATAAATGATAAATAGTACACAAACTTACCCAGTGATGGAACCGACACAGGTCCAAACACATCTGATCTGAATTGGATCCATAAAAGACTGTCAAAGAACCATGACTGTATCAAGTCAGGGCAAATCCTTAAGTAATTCAGAACTGTGATAAAAAACACCCCTGAACTAGTGGCAATGGAAGCCAGGGCGGAATGACGAGGACCTCAGTCAAAGCGCACTGACCGAGGCCCATGGAGACTGTGCAAGAGGTCAAATTAGCCCCTGGGAGCCCCGAATCGGGAAAATAAGGAGGTTTTTAATGCTCGATTAACGCATCACTGTGCAAACAGGGCCAAAGTGTGGGAAGGCCGAGCACTCGGACGCATGGCGAACCGAAGAACCGTGGGTAGGAAAGGAAAAAAAGCGCTAAACGTACAAGGCGAGACTCGTGGTCTGGAAACCGACGGTATTTCTCGGGGCACCCTCAAATAGTAAACGGTTTTCGCTGGAAGCGGAGCGATCCCACTCAACGAGCGACGCGTGGCAAGCGGAGGTGAGAGAAAACCATTGTTGATCGCGCATTATCGGCTGAGCAGGTCAAACGCACGGGACATGCATATGGCATCGGATCTGGAGGCCCTAGATTGGACAGCTGAGATCAAGCTCGATGGAGGAAGCGGAATTGACGAAGGAATACACCACATTTTAGAAGGATTTGGAATCTGTTTGACCGCCATGGTCGAAGAAAGACTTCATCCACGACGTAACTGAAGAAATGAATTGACGAAGTAGGCTAGCGCTGTTCAGAGGAGGACATGCGACCACTTCTTGAGCATTCGTGCTAACGCCGAACAGGGAACTCCCAGTGCAGCTGCAGAAGGTGAATCGACAAAGGTGGAAGAGGAACCGAACAGGCATGACAACGAATGACTAAAAGTCATGAACAACGGAAGAATACACAGTCAAAAAAGTCAAGTCGAAGAACAGTTCGAGAGATGAGGAAAGACCAGAATCCCGAGAGGAGGACGGAATACACAGAGAAAGAAGACAGTAAAGCAAAAGCAGGAAGAGACAGAGGGCCGAGTTGACTAGCAACAGCATCGAGCACCAGAGAGCTTGAGAGATTCGAGCCATCCCATAGAGGAATCTGTCTGAGCTGAGCACCAGATTGGGCTTATGCCAGTGTAGACTAGAAGGTCACAAAGCTGGTAGGAAGAAGAAGATTTTGTGTACTCCAGTGGCTTGGGGAATCCAAGAACCACCCTGCCAAGCAAACCTGCTTCAGGAGAACTCACATTGAGTCCCTGTATTGTAATTCTCTACTTAAAGGCACAATAAAATAAGGCCACCACTAAAGCTAGACTGAAGACGTAGCCCTGGAGAATAGGGTGAACTCCTTATTAAAATTCTTGTATCTTTGTGTTTTCTTACTGTATTTCTCTGCTGTCTTTCCATTTTATTGTCTGTGTATTGGCAATCTGATCGATCCATTGCTTCAATAACACAGAACTCACACCATCACATGAGTCTGTAATACCTTTAAACAATAAATCTTTAGCTGATGTCACTCATAGGGTGAATATTGAATCAACATCACTGTGCACAAGCTCTAATATATGTTTCACCCTCTTAACACTAGAAGGGAAACTCACCCGATTCTTCTTCTCATATACACAATTTTCACAGAAATCAAAATCCATAGAGAAATTAGACATGCCTTCTACCATACCGTTACCATGAAGCATTTGAAGACTCATCTCTCCAATATGGCCAATCCTTTGATGCCATAGCATGGTATTTTCTCCCTAGACCTTTAGATTTTCTACTCCACTTTCAAGAACCACAAAACTATTGCACCCATCAATAATAGTGCTACCCTGAAACTTGTACAGAGCTTTAATCTGAACTCCCCACATTAATACCGGTTCTCCCCTAACCATCTTGCAAGTATCCTTCTCGAACATTTTTTTATACCTGCATCATCCAACTTACTTACATAAATAAGATTTCTGGTTAATGCAAGAATATGTAGAACACCCGGAAGTGTTCTAATCCTTCCACCTTACAACTTCAACTTGAATCTTCTACGACCGATGATTCTAGCCTTCCTGTCATCCCTAATAA
Organism: Pinus tabuliformis; assembly: GCA_031772625.1. Taxonomy (NCBI): domain Eukaryota; kingdom Viridiplantae; phylum Streptophyta; class Pinopsida; order Pinales; family Pinaceae; genus Pinus; species Pinus tabuliformis. Next base: position 1,108,018,882 of record CM062809.1, on the reverse strand, counting down.
GACATCACCACCATCATATTTATCATACTCGCAAAACCACTCCTTGTGGGGAGTGAAGTGAAAGGATGCATCTGAGTCAATCGACCATGCCTCATGATCTACATGTATACTTGAAGAAGAAGCCAAGTACACATCCCCACCTTCATCTGAGGTGGTTTTTGCCTCTGCAAAAAGAGCATCAGCAGATCCCTTTCCTTTCTCCTGAGCTTTATATCTATAATCATTTTTGAAGTTCCCTTCCTTTCCGCATTTCCAGCACATCTTTACAGGTTTTCCTGGAGATTTAGATCTCCTTCTAAATTTATATCTCCCACTCAAGGATTTATTTTTGTTTCTGTTCTAGGGTCTTCCTCGTACATACAATGCATCACCATTATGCCCCTCCGTATTTTTCAGTCTCATCTCCTCCGACAGCAAGGATGAACATTAGAGGAAATTTTAGCTTAAAAATGACCATGAAATTTTCACGTACATAATATGTAAACCAATGAAAATCCTTTAATAAGAGGTACATGTAAATATTTTGGAGGGAAAATAAAAAACTATTTTTTTAATTGTATTTTTTACTTATCTCCTTATAGGTTTACTCAAATTTCAAGTGTAGAAACTCGTTCAATGAAAAATTAAATTCTACATCCAATGAGTACCCATTATGCATACTTTTGAGAAGACTCGTATTGACAAAAGATAAAGATACATTAAAAACGTGTTGAACACGTTTTTAATGTATCTTTATCTTTTGTCAATGCGAGTCTTCTCAAAAGTATGCATAATGGATACTCGTTGGATGTGGAATTCAAATCTGCATCCAATGCAACACGTTTTTAATGTATCTTTATCTTTTGTCAATACGAGTCTTCTCAAAAGTATGCATAATGGGTACTCGTTGGATGTAGAATTTAATTTTTCATTGAACGAGTTTCTACACTTGAAATTTGAGTAAACCTATAAGGAGATAAGCCAAAAATACAATTAAAAAAATATTTTATTATTTTCCTATTATTTTATTATTTTTTCTTAGAAGGCCACTTTTAGGGATAAATTTCTTCTAATGACTATTTCATCAAACTGCAAGGCAATTGCATTGTTACCTATTGCAACAAGGAGACTATCCCACGAATCTGGTAGAGAACACAACAAACGGATGCACTTATCTTTATGTGAAATTTTTATATCAACAGATAACAACTAGCTTACCACAATATTAAAGGCGTTTTGATGCTTTGTGATGAGCCTCGGTATTGCAACAAGAATGTTGCAACTCCCAAGGCTACCGACTTTAATTATCAACCCGGGGTTTGTACAAACTTAAGAGGTATCAATACTATATCTGCAGCATACAATGTGTCATTCCTTTGTTGTCATGATGTAATGGAGTACATGTACTGAAATCAAACCATAAACTAATTGCATAAAATAAAATGTTCGAAATAGAACCTTAACCTATTGAGAAAAGAAAGTACAAGGAAAGAGACTGAAATCAAATGATAAAACACACCTTTTCATAACTAACTGCTAAGAGGATTTTCTTCAAAATAATTCTAAATTAACATGTATGCAATCCTACTATCCTAAGCATACATATTCAAACCATCAAACCTTCTACTGCTAAATGAATAAAATAAATCTGTTTTTCTTTTTTTCCTTTTTTTCATGTGAGAGTGTGAAAGCTAATCTCTTTTAGTGATGTGGCAAGTGGCTTCAAGATGATGGTGTATGTTTGGAAGGCTTGGAAGACCCTTAGGTGACCTTGTGTGGATTCCTGGAGTTTTTCCCTCAATTCGGCCTCAAAACAGGCCACTACAAGAAAACCTACATGATGTACTAAAAACCTACATGATCCCCTAAAAACCTACAGGATACAACCGAGAGCAAAAGTATGGATGTTGAAGGTGATGGAAAGCTTAGGGAAGGTGGTTGGTGGATGGAATGAGGCAAGGAAGTGCCTAGGACCACTTCATAACTCAAAACCAAAGTTGGGAGCTAGATGGATTTGCTCAAAAAACTTGGAGAATTTTCCTTTTGAAATGATGAAATTGGTGAGGGTTTAATAACCAAGAAAATTAAATCCAAATTGGATGGGAAAAATTTTGTTATTAACTAGGATGTCTTAGGTCCATATTCCAAGTGGAATCACTCAAAAATACCTCCGTTAACCCATGCAAAGAAAAATAGAAAACATTAAGTCGAAAATATAGAAATTCGAGAACTAGTAGGTTAGTAAATCTAAAAAATGTCTAACCAAATCAAGTGAAAATGCAATGGGGTAATTTTTGTTCTAAACTACACTGTTTTTTAATCTAATTCAAGTGGAACCAACTCAATTGAAGCTTGTTATCATGCTCTAGAAAATAGCATAAATTTATTGTTATTTGCTAAAAAAGAGGTCCAACAATCTAGATTTGGGAATAAGAAGACTAATCCAAGCAGATCAATGATTACTATGAACTTCCAAATATTTTCCAATGATGAAATAGTGCTTGTGATCATGCAAAGGAAATTACATCAACCATTTAACTCAACCCTACAATAAGAAATCATTAATACTAAATGCAGAAATAGAAAAAAATAAAAACTAGAAATGCATGTGAATAAGAAGTGAAAAGAAGGAAATAAAATGGTACAAAAGGGCTCTGAGGCTCCTGGAATGGCCAAGCCCAGGGAAAATCAAATACCTATGGAGGATAACAAGATTTAGAAGCTGAACATGACACCAATCTTCATTATTTTCATTAATAGAATTACATCCCTGCAAGAATATACAATGGAGCTGCAAAAATATGAGTTCTCTCCACAAGAACACTAATGAAAATCTATCCCTAGAGGAAAATTTGACTTGGTACTTATACAAAATGATTAGGAATCATTCCCCGTGAATGGAGGAAGCTTTCTCCACCAAAATTCCTTGATTAGTGGATCTGGTCTCTTGATCAGTGGAACACATTCATAGATTTTCTCAATCATTGGAGTTCCAAAATCTGTGCCATAATTCCATAATATCTTGTTGATTTATTATCAATTATTGATCCTCCTATAGTAGGGAACAAGTCCCTAAATTATATCTTCCTCCAAATCTTCATAATCTGCCCAATATTCTCATAATATTCCACAAAAATAAATAATATTAGGCACAAATATCCAATTATTCATAAACCTTCATAATGAATATATTAAAGTTAAAATTAAATTATCTAATGCAAAAATAGAGGTTTAATGTCATGAAGGATGGTCATAGGCCTTAATTTATGTTTTAATTTAGAGGCACGGACCTTAATTTATGTCTAATATAGAGGTCCATCACTTTGTCACCAAGTCTCTATCCTTCATTCTCAGGTTATACAGATTTTTTTGTACAAAGAGTTTATTCACAAGAAACTTAGATTGGTAGAAAGTCCCTAACTTGTCCCACAGAGCCTTCGCCGAAGCTTCCCCTCATACATTCAACAACACTAAATCTGAGATACACAACCGTATTATGATTTTTTCCTTCCGATCCAACTTTGTCTAGTCTTCAGTTGATATTGTCATTGGTTTAGTACTCGGATCTACTACGATCCACTGATCTTTATCCACCAGCAAATCCTCCATCTCCAATTTCCACAACTCAAAACTCTGGGCATTACATTTCTCGATCTCTATCTTTCCACTGCTCGCCATCTTCTTTCACTGCAAGAATTGATCTCGCAAACCTCCCACTGAATAGGGTCTACCACAGGCCCGAGAAAAACCACTCAGCAGCAAAGGTGTCCCTTTGAAGCCAAAACAACTCTAATACCAAATGTAGGGTTTCACCCCGTATAAAAATTACTTGCATATGAATTCTAAAAATATAAAATAAACAACGGCGAGAGCATAAGACATAAAACATATATACACAGATATTTTCCCCTGGATCACAAAACTGAGACTAGTAGATTGATTTTTAAATATATTCCTTTCAATGTTACAATACATATATATATATGTCGAAGCATCCATAAACCTCAATCCATTAACTCTGGATTAGAACATAACCGTAGTTCCCTTGACCAAATCTACAAAATACCATAGGTAGAAAACCATGTGCTAAAATATGCACAAAACCATAGGTAGGTATGCCCACCTAATATAGGGTTCAAAGAAAAGTTCCCTGAGGCGCTGCCTCAGACCCTGTAGAGGGGGACTACTACCTCCCTCAAACCCTTCGACAGGGGGGCCTTCCGCTCCCCCTACTATGCCAAACACAATGAAAAGGGGGGTCTATAGACCCCCCACACTTGCGGCTAGTCATGGAAGGAATAGAACACACACCCAACATTTGTTAGAGTGAGGTTATGCACGTAAAATTCAGTCGATTTTTCTTTTTCTTCCATGTTAGCTTGGATGTAAAATTCAATGAATTGTTTGTAATCCTGAAAGGGCATAGATCCATGGTATGCCAAGGTTTTTATTTGGAACTACAGCCATTGTTCTTTGATAAATAGGGCATTGAAAAGCCTCCATGGTGGAAAGTTGTGTTTCTTTCTCCTGAAGCCTCTCTCTCAACCTCATGTTTTATGCCTGTCTCTGCTCTTTCATTATAGACTCTCAAATTTCTTAGCTCACTTAATTATTTTCTCATTTCAATGACCTTTTCTTCCATGAGGCCTACATACTATACCTTCTTAGATTCATAAATTTTCATCCACCTATGGGTTCTATCTCTTTCTATCTCTAGCTCATAAAGTAGTGGGACTGCAAATTTTTCAGGGATAATCCTCCCTCCTTCAATGAATTTGTAATAGGAGCTCAAGTTGGTTGTGGGCTAGGTTCTTGGAGATCTTTTAGGTCTTTTCCAACATTTTTTGAGGTGGTGGCTACCTCTTGTGAATATTTCTTGGACTCCTATAGCTTCCCCTTTTCTACCTATAACAAATTTTGTACCTCTTGTAGCAAACCCTATCTCTCCTATAGCTTCTCTTTTTCCTCTTCCTCAAAGGTAGATTGTGTCCTTGGCTTCTTAAAGGTGAAAAACCTAGTGGTAGGCCTACTCAGAGGTGCTATGGGTGACTTGTTTGGTTCTAAGAGTAACCTCCTCAATTTTTCCCTCATCGGGTCCTATTTCTCCCTGTTTGCTTGGTGACTCATCAATAATTATAAGAACCCTTGTAGGAGTTTGTGGATTTCCTTCTCTAATTCTAGTGCTCTTCCTTGTTCAAATACATTTGAATTGGCCTTGATTTCTTCCTCTTGGGCTTGGCTGGAGTGCCTAATGTAGCTAAGGTTGTAGCTACTTCTTGTTCAGTGCCTTTTGTTCCTTTGGGTGGAGAATTCTTCTCAGGACTTATACTTTCTTCTCCTTTCTTCTCCTACTTTTCTCCTTTCATCTCTTCTTCTCCTTCCTCTGTCTCTATTGCCTCTTCCTCTTCTTCCTTTGTTTCTTCTTCTTCTAACCTTGTTACCTCTTCCTCTTCTATTTTTCCCCCTTATTCTTCCTCTATTTTTCCCTCTCTTCCTCCAAGACTAGAGGCTGGGGTTTCTCCTGGTGTGAGGGATTGTGTTTCTATGAAAGTCTCCCTATCCATGTTTACAAATTTGTTCCATAGGACAGGGATTATCAAATGGTTCAAATCATCTACCGCTGTCAATTTGATGAGACCATGGTTAGCTAAATGTTGATTTTTTCCTTCCCTTACCTTCTGACTAATCTCCATGATTGACTTCATCAGAAAATGAGAGACATTAATTCTTTGAGAAAGGATTAAGTCTTCCTTGAATCTCGACTCTTGGAACAACCTGAAGTGGTAGGCATAAACTACACTTAATCTCCCTTCACCAAATATGTATTTAAGGATATGGTAGCCTACCTCATCCCAAGGGTAAGGCACATTTTCTCTCCTCACTCCATTCTTTTCTTCTACAAGCTTATCTTTTGAAAGGAAGAAGCTTTTCCTAGTTGTGACACTTACTTGTCTTCTTTGCTCCATGTTATTCCTAGAGGCAAGGTAGTTACTCTGCTGATAGAATCCAAACTGAGAGAAATGGCCAACCCTCTGAAAACAATTTTGGCATTGTCTTCCCCTTAAGAGT